>JAPYZM010001653.1:0-21472 GCA_030522845.1 Psyttalia concolor
TTTGTTTCATTCGAAAGCTGAGCTCATTTCCCATCGATATAGGGTATTTCAAATTTTTAAACTGATTTTTAGAGCCGGTTTTACATTTTTTCTGAAAATGACAAAATTAGCAAAAAACGGGTAAAAAAATAATTTAAAAAATTTGGAAATACCCTATATTGATGGAAAATGAGCTCAGCTTTCGAATGGAACAAACCCCGAGACGATAGCATCAATAGTTTTCGAGATATCGCTGAAAATGTGATCAACCAGCCGAAAATCGCTGAAATCCGAGGGCTCCAGGGTTCAAAAAATCGAAAATCCAAAAAATCGCTAAAAATGAAAAGTAAGAGGGTATATCGATCGCAAATTTCCTCAGCTTTCCAAATCCATCCGAGTCTTGGAGCTACGCCTGATAGTTTTCAATTTCGGGTGAAAAAACTACTGAAATATAAATCTAAAAATAAAAATAAAATTAAAAAAAAAGTGTATCGGGGCGAGTAGGAAAGATCGAGTGAATTGACTTGAGTGTCACGCAATTGTGCCTTGGATTACACAAATAAAAACATGGTGCGATTTTATTTGAGTAGAAAACGCGAAGAACTTGGGAGGGCCTTCGGAATGGAATATTAAAGCGAACATAATTGAAATGATATGGATGTTCGGAGGGGACAGCCCACCCACTGGCTGCATAATTTATTTCGTCGTTTCTTCACACCTTAGTTGTCTCCCAGAACAATCGAGTCAGGTCTGAGATGAAACTTATGTTTAAAAAAAAAAACAAAACATCAGAGGAACCAGTCGATATCTCTCGAGAGTGACAGACTAACGAGCAATTAAGAATAAAATTTAGAAGTTTGAGTTTTTTTAAGCCGACCGATTATTTATACCCCAGTCGCACAAAAAAAAATTGTTGTGTAATAGTGGGCCCGAGAATTATTTCACGAAAATAGAGGGAATGTTATTTATAAAAAAAAATGCGCGAAAATTCAAATGAAATAATTTTAATAAATCCAACGAAATTGAATAGGCAAACGATTTTTCTGCAGTTTGCTTTGAGCAATAGAAGTGAATAATTTAATTCTTCGGAGAACCTGTCCCAAATTTTTTCTGACCCCAATACTAATAGTTTTAATGACGTCTAATCGTCCGGAATGGTCACGCGGATAATTTCCCAAGTGGAGGGACGGATTTTTCAGTTCAACTGAAGTGAAAGTTCCCGGGGCGGGGGAGGATGAAATGAGGATAAATAATACTTTTTATACAGGAGATATATCTGTACACATTGGGACACCCACCAGTCCCCTGGAGTCCAGCGCTGGCGCGAGACTCCCACCCCAATTCGGTATCACCTTTTTCCCTCTCGGCATTTACCACGCGACCAGTTTGTACCCGCGAACCTCCGTAATATTGTCCCCGAAGAGGAGTCACTCGGTATCGCGTATCACTCCTTATTCGGGCGAAGATAAAATAATAAAAAAATCGCCCACATTTATTTTCCCCCGAGTGGGTAACGAGTTGAGAGATACGAGGGTTCGCTAATTTTTGCCTTCGATTTTTCGCGGAGTTATTCAACCGGTTCGGGCCAATTAAAAAAAAAGGAATAAATACTAATGAGGCGCGGTTCAAGGGAGGGAAACCGAAGAATCTGGTGAGATACGCACGCGATCCCAAAGCAAAGACCGAAAATTAATTAAAAAACGGGGAATTAAAAATTTTGAACTTCCGAGAACTCAACTATTTTTGAATAATTAAAATAGAAAAAAATGAAGGCTTAAAATTCCGTAATTAAAAGAATTTACAAAAGGTTTTTCCGGTTCGCTAAAGGAAAATTGCCGATTTCAACTCGCAGGACTTTTTTGGGATTTTTTTCTCTGCCCAGATATTTTCAACAGCAGTGGGTCTGTTAAGACTCTTAGACTGTCAATCTTCGCGCAAGTACTGCTTCAATTTGTCGAATTTAATTTTCGCGAAGTAAAGGGAATTAATCGCACGCGTTTGGGGGGTCCGGGCTTTGTCGGCAGCGACTGAATAATACGATTCAATTAATATTAAATTGACCATGCGACTCACCGGTGCAGCATAAGATCTCCGCCGTCGATTGCCCCCAGGAGTTTTGCGTCCAGGAACAGGCCTCACGTGCAACAGGTAAACCACTTTAAACAGGTAATATCACTTCACATGTCGGCACTGGTCAGAATGTCCACTCAATCGCTCAATCGCCACGGCAACAGGTGCCCAAAAATATCATTAACTTATTAATTACACGTGGGGACTGGGCTTTTATTCACGCGCGTTGTCACTTCGGGGAGGACTAATTGGCGAGAAATATCAAGTGTCAAGGGCAATTAACGATGATCGAATATCAGAGATTAATTTTTGTGTCAACAATTTTTTAAGCATTTATTTTTAATCTCCGAACTTCTGGGGATCTTTTCTATTATAACTCGATTTTTAATGAAATTTTTAATTTGAAAAAACGTCTCGTGACTTTAAAATCAAAATAGAACTACTAGAATTATTATTTTTATTTTAATTGGTTAAATCTTGAATAATTAAATTGTAAAATATTCGGGGGATGAGCTGGGGCTCAAAATAAAATTCTACAGGACTGAATTTCGATAATTCTATGTTTTATGAAATTCTTGATGTGAAAAAATGTTTAGAAGCTGAAAAAAAATTTAGACAAAAAATTGAAGGAAAAATAAAAGTATAAATTATTGGGGGGGGATCTGGGGTTCGACCGGCCATTTTGCAAGGTTGGAATTGATTAAATATTTTATGATTAAATATTTTATCTTATCACTGACCCTTTTGCCCTTAAAACCTCGCCTCTCGAGTAAAAAAATCGTCTGTTCACGCGACACAATTCACTATTTCACAGCACGTCACATCACATCACAACAAACGATTTGTGTCCCTGGACATCTACAACTGAATCTCAACCCAAAACATCTCGAGAATGCCTCAGTTTATGGTTTATTCACTGGATCAAAAAACTATAACCCCTCGCCACTCTGTAACAATAAAATATTAATAATGTACAGTTTTCTGAGGTCGTCCCGATGACGATAATCAATTGTTTTTACACTCCACCCGCTGTGCGACAACAACGGCCATGAAGAAAATGTCCCCCAAAAATTTCCGTTACACTTTTTTCACTAAAATCGATCACTTTCGTCCGAATCTTGACTGAAAATCCATCAGTTCAGTGTCACTGATTGAAACAGCAAAGAATTAATACTCACTTGGCAATTGCAAAAGGATTAAACATTAATTATCTAGGCTTTATCACTCGCAGCGTCCTTTGTCCTTCGTCTCACGCCCCCTAGCACTCGGCGTCACTTCCGCCTATCGCAATCGATATATCAACAATCGAATCTCGCCTCGACAATGATCGATAATCCATCAAGGCCTAATTTATTCACGTTCTAGCATTGCCTAATAATTGAATATTAATCATCCAATATTTTATCCCTCGCCTCGTCAAGAGTACAGTGGATGCTCGATGAAAATCGAGGGTGTTTATTATTCAACCCACTGGATTGGAATAAATGACATCATCCAATGATTCTCGGAAAAGTATACACTAGCTACCGGCGTCTGTTATTGTCCGCGGCTTCGGCGTTGCCCGGACGTACCACAGCGAATTATTATCGATTGAATCCCGTCGCAAAAATTGTCCAAAATCCATCAATTAACAATTTACTCACGTTTTAACACTTCCTGATCACGAAATATTAATTATTGAATGTCTTATCACTCGGTTTGGGACTGAATCCTTTGTCCTCACCCCACGCCCTCCAGGACGACCGGATCTCGACGAGAATCGAGGGGTTTTTTTCACTGAATCCACTGCATCCGAACAAATCGTATCTTGCAATTACTCTCCCAATAATTTCTGTGCAAATTAATTGTGAATAACCGACGCCGGCGTCTGTTTTTCTCGCACACTCGGCCCGACGCCATTTTATCTCACTCGCACGGTGCGTACTGACCCCTCGAGACTGAGCTCCCCCACGACTCACCCGCCCCCCACTCCTCGACCGCGTAGCCCGCGCTTTTAGAGTTTAATTCCATTTTTTTTCGCGGATGTCGTTGCATATCAGGAACTAATAACGCCTGGGAATGACCGTTAATTATCAAATTGGGACTTCTGAGGATTTATGGACTTATTTGTTAATATTTTTGGCACTTGCAAAGAGTTTTCTTTTTATTTTTAATACCAGGAGGACTTGATTCATGTGTTGATGACAAAATCAATGGCAAGGTATGGAATGTTTAATTGGATTTATCTACTGATCTAATGATGCGATTTTAATGAATTATGTCTCATTTTGAAGCTGGTGCAATTATCTTTAAAATGGATTAAAAAAATTTCAATTCCACTCAGCCAATGCCGAGATATTGACAGCTGAAAATGAGGAATTTTATGATTCATTATCTCAGTTGACCCAATTAATTAAATTTGGACTTTCGGTTATGAATTTATTTTGGAGAGGAGTCTGTTTTTTTGGAGAAGAGATTCATTCCCCTCCTGGACACTAATTACGTATAAATCATTGCAAATTTATTCAGATTTAAATGTTAGAGGAGTAAATTTGTTATCAAACCAAAAAATTCTTTTCCAGCATAAAAAAAAATTTCCCTTTCATTTATTGCTGAGAAAAAGTTCACAAAAATTGTCGGAATGTTCTGTGTCCATAAAAAACTCCCCTCCCATCCGAAAACCTCGTTAAACCCCGACATTTGTTGCTAATTAGAGTCGCCTTCTGTCAACAATTTACACAAGCCTCCTGTAAAAAAAAATTCCATTGCACAACGATCCACACCTAGACGAATGTTTCATTTGAGTTGAATAAAAATTTATTGCGCTAAATAATTACTCAAATAAAACAATACAAAGAAAATAAAGAAAGAATTAATTGCAAAAAAAATTGTATTTCGTCCTATTAAAAAAAATTCCATTTGATTAGCATAAGTGATTATTCTCCCTGAAGAAGCTAATAAAATCTGATAATTTCCAGGCGAACTTGGCAGCGATTAATCATCGAAATTCCAAATCGATTGAAGTGTTTGAACATGCTGTCGACTCCCACTTGATCCAACCGGCGAATCCGGTGGCCAAGACGCCGAGGGATCGTGTCATCGAGGCCTCAGCCTCCTCTAGTTGTCCGTACACATTCACACGAGCGAGAGCCCAACGACAAATCCCCGGAGATGATGTGATATCTCGAAATTCCCCTAAAAACAAACGATTATTCAGCGTCGAAAGTCGTGAGAAGTGAGAGAATGTGAAAACTCCAATAAAAGCTGGACAATTTCATTCAGAAATACAATCCAACACTTGAATTTTATCTTCAAAATCTCGGAACAAGAGAGAAGAAAACAGCCAACTGAAATGTGAAAAATAATGTTTGACGGTTTTGCACATTTTTATGGAGATAATTGAAGTTTCAACGTCACCACGACGACAAACAGTGGCATTGGAGTCATTAATCTTGTCCTACAACGAAAAGTTACTCTGGACTCGTCGAGTGTTTGTAATTTGGGAGATCATCTCGTGGGCGGTTGCACAATAGTGAGAACCAGTGAAAATACTAAACTGTTGGGTTCTTTTATTTTTTACGCGACCAAAATAAAAATAGAGACGCGAGTGCAGGGATTGTTCCACCAAAGTTCCACCAAAAAGATCCGCCACAAGTGAATTAATTTTTTATGGAATAAAAAAATAATCAAACTGTAGATTAAAGAGTGAAGAAACTCATTAGAGATGTCAGAAAATGAATAACTAATTTAATGATCGAAGATTTGTTGAGCTGAGTGAAGTGATGAATTAAAAACTATGAGACTCTGAGGAAATCCATCAATTTTACGATGCGTCAGGGGATGAGAGAGGATCGTTCGACGATCGATACTTTTCCCTTTGGAATTAATAACGTGGTCCACACGTCCATCAACGAATTATCCCTTTTCACTGATAATTACACCAACAGCAGTCCCGACTTGATACCGAGTGAGAGTTTTAATCAGACAACAGCTAAAAGAGATCCTCTGTACATTGTTATTCCCATAACAATAATTTATGCCGCTATTTTCTTCACTGGACTCATTGGAAATGTCTCCACTTGTGTTGTTATCGCGAGAAATCGCTCAATGCACACAGCGACCAATTATTATTTGTTCAGTCTGGCTGTATCCGATTTACTGCTACTCATATCTGGATTACCACCTGAGATGTACTACATTTGGTCGCATTTCCCTTACGTCTTCGGCGAGGGCTTCTGCATCATCCAGAGCTTCGCTGCTGAGACCTCGGCTAATGCTACTGTACTCACTATCACTGCTTTCACTGTTGAAAGGTAAGAATTTTCAGTCATTCACATTTACATTTTCGTACTATTTAATTAATATTCTTCCATTTGATTATCCCCTGATTGAAGTGGAGGGATCAGTAAATCGATGGAGTTAACAAGTAAATTGTCTTCAATTGTCCACGAATAAAATTTGACACTCAATTTATGATAATTCATCTTGCAATCAGTTGAGTGATTAATCGTTAATACCAATAGCTCAATAAAATGAGGCCATTTGAATTTAATCAATTGTCGGTAAAGTGATGATGTGAATTTATTGTAAACAAATAATTGGTATGAAATGTCGTTGTCTAATATAAAATTATTGTCTTCGACAACTGCTTCCAGATACTTCGCTATTTGCCATCCCTTTTTATCACACACAATGTCGAAACTGTCGCGTGCAGTGAAGTACGTTATCCTCATATGGATACTGGCGCTGTGTCTGGCAATACCACAGGCCATTCAATTTGGAATCACCTTCTCGCGAACGCTGAATGGCACTGCCATACCAGACACTGCAGCCTGCTCGGTCAAGTGGCAGATTATCGACCACGCTTTCGAGATATCCACTATATTATTCTTCGTACTGCCGATGACCATTATTACTGTACTTTATGTACTCATTGGTATCAAACTGAGACGATCGAGAATTCTGGTGGCTGTCAAGCGCAAACCAGCACCAGGGAGCCTGAATTGTAGCGAGAGCGGCAGATCCAGGGCAGCCTCGCAGAGGAATGTCATAAGAATGCTGGGTGAGTGCTATTTTAGTCACTATAAATTGTTAATTAGTCGTAAAAGTCAGGGTTTCATCGTTGACACTATGTGGATCATTAGTTTCTGATGATTCTCTGGGAGAATTTAAAGAACTACGAAAGAGGCTCTTAACAAATCTCCCCAGCTCCCCTAGAGCCCGAGATAATCACGAAAAACTGAAGCTGAATGTTTCGAGATTAGTTTTATAAAAATATCTCGGAATACGAGATAAGTAGGCAAAAGTATGTTAGAATCTTTTTTACGGAGAATTTCAAGAGATATAAAAAAGCCTCTAGAAAAATTTCCCCCATCTCCTCTTGTTTCGTGCAAAATTAATCGATAACACTGGCTGGCTTCAATTATGCTGTTAAACAAAATTTTCCGAGACTTCAACGGACATGATTCAATTAATCTCGTCTCGCCACTGATTTAACGTACACAATTCCGGTCTCGGCCACTTGAATAATCCAATCATATTAAATTAAATGAACGAATTTATCCAGCCACAACCACCAATTACCTCGATTCACCTCAGCAAAAATTCCCCCCCGCGTTCTCTCTTCATTGATTTTTTTTTCGTTAAAATTCCTTGAGAGTAAGAAAAGGTCATCGAGAAAGAGTCAGGTCCATTCGACATTCCCGACGGGTTTTCGGACACCTCGAATCCATAAACATGGGAATATTTTTTATATATTTTATTTTTACTCATTCACCAGTAACTCAATTTTATTTATTTTCACCCCGCCAACTACGAGTGACTGGTGTGGGAGTAATGAACTGTGTTCCCTCAATTTTTATTCCTCTCCATGGCACGCCCGGCGATAAATAGTTTAATGCGCCATCGAAATGCTGATGGAGTCAATTCGACGGAGTAATTGTGGAATTATTATTAATGGCTGGCTACCACTCGAGCTTTGCTTCCTCATGAGACATCAATCGAGCTTTCGTCGATCATTTCATCGACAATCAGGGGGGGGATCGAGTTGGAGTAGTAGAAACCGGTTATTTTCCCCTCAGCCTCGTATCATGACTCAGATATCCAGTTCTACCAGATTTTCCAGTGCCATCGACTGCTCAAGTGGGTAGAAAAAAAAATTTGATAATTGGGAGAGTCTCTTTTTGTAATCACAAATTTCCCACGGGAGTTTTTGGGAGGTAGTCAAGGAAACGTCGAGTTCCAGGTCTCAATATTCGTCGAGATTGAGTTTAAAAATTTATATAGGAGCTTATTACACTTCCGAAGTGATGATAAATAAATTAAATAAATTTTATTTTTTTATTTGATCATCAGGAGGCAGGAGGAGTATCGAATAGCCTCTCTAAAAATACGAAAATGTCCCCAATTTCGTCATATTATCGTAGATAATACGCCCTCTTAGGAGGGTTTCCCGAATTCTCTCTCAATCATTTCTAAGATATTTTTTTCACCTTGAAAATGAGCCTTGACTCACCCAAATCACTCGATCCGATCGGAAGATTTCTCCGCCTAAAGACGAATAAATGGAATCGGCAATTTTTTCTTTTTTAACGAATACGAGTACAACTGCTGAGATAACGTTTGAGCTTCCGTATCAAGGGCACTTAACTCATCCGCCAGTTGATCCATTATTCAGGGATACTGGCGCGCAGTTTCGAGCTGTATTTCATAAACTGGTGAGCGAGGCATGGCAAAATCGACTCGCATTAATTGCTTATGCTTGGACAGGGTGATATGGAGTTATGTCAGCGTGAACTATTGCTCAAATTGTTATTGCACTGGGATATCAGGCGGAATGTCAGTCTAGCTTGTATGATTATTTTATTTCAAAATCTGGCATTTGCAATGTTTTCACTGGACTTCCGGGCGGGACTGCTAGGCGACGACTATCAGTTTATTTATGCACGGACTTTACTGGTGTATCAGGAAATGCTAGATTAAATAATCGAAATTTTATTTATATTTTTGTCGAGATAAATTGCGATTGAGTTGAGATCAACTGTGCGCATTTAAATAATTATTTTCACTTGTAAAATCCCAAATGTCCGCATTTTTTAAATAGACAATTTTTATTAGCCATTAAAACTCACAATTCAAGGGAATATTAATAATAACAGAATGTTAAAGTATTATTTTATGTTTCAGAGTGAATCACAATCGAAAAAAAAATCCGGTGACTCAAAATTTCAGCGAAATATTAATGCCTTCAATTTAAATTTAAAAAACAACCGGTGTAATATAGGGGCAGGCTTTGAACTCCCACATTTTTTAATTCAGTAAATGTCAGAGGCAACGAGTTCGGACATGTGTGATTTGAATGAAGCGTCAACAAACACCTGGTGCGCGTAAATTACACTCACGTTCTGGCGGAGGGCCAGAGTTGGCTGGGGTTAAGCCACTGGATCAATGAATGAGAATCCATTTCCGGGGCTCTTCCGCATTGTTTAAAAGCTCGCCTGCCCCCCCCCGGAGTTATGGATGTTAAAACACTTTTGTCTGACTTTCGCCTAATTCCACTTGACTTCCTGATATGAAGCTCGGATTGTGACCACAAATATTATCAAAGTTTTTTGGAGTGATAGTACTATTTTTGGCGTCCATCCGGAAGCCTCCAGAGGGTCAGGGATTCGGGGGTCAACGACGTCGGGAGGGGTGAATTAATGGTTCCATTAGTGAGAAGATAATGCACGTTTTCCTAAGTTTTATTCGTCACTGTATCAATAATCCCGGGATTTTTGTTCAATTATGGAGATGAGTAGAAAGAAATGATAAAGTTAGGAGAACGTATTAAGGAGGAATGACGCGAGACAATTCAATTTTTTTTTCCCCCGATTTCAAGGGAAATGGATTTTTTTTTAATGAATTTTTTTTTGGGTATTCTTGACAAATGTAAGAAGCCCACGAGAAAAATTGCGGTCATATCTTCTCGTCAATCAATGGGAGGTCCCTCAATTTTTCCTATTTTTTTACTCAACTTTTATCCTTTACGAACCTCTTTGGGAAGATATTTCCTTTAGATAAAGGGGTTTTTCCGCTAGAAGACGCAGCGAATGGATCAAATCACCCTCAGTTTTCGTTCCGGCTCTGTCCTTTTTCGATAGAAGCGAATATTTTATTCGATTCGTTTACCCCAATTCGTTTTCCGATTTCTACGAAATACGGGATATGAAATTCGTACACGAGGTATTTTTTAAGCAATCGGAATGGCTTGATTCAAGGTCGAAGTTCGTTAAGTGGAAGGGAATGTGTTGAATAGGTGGGATGACGATCTACGGCGCCAGCTGGAGCTGTTTAATACTCAATTTTTATGCTAATTTGTGAATATATCGTCGAAATCACGTTAAGTGTGGCTGAACATTAAATTTATCCTCACAATCGGGTTCAATGATTTTTGCAATAATTCTCAATTTTTTTTCATCCCATTTATTTAATTAAAAGTCCTAGGTATTACACGAATCACGTGAGCTTCGCGCCGTCGAAATAAAAATTCATTATCGAATTAATGAAACCCCTTTCACCAATTCAACTAAGAGAGAAATGGAGGTCAGCGAATAAAGAAACAATAAATTCCATAATAAGACCCTCGAGGGTAGACTGCAGTGGCAATAAAAGGTAATGCCACTAGACATTTCCCGAGGCGAAAAGGTAAATGAAGGCAAATGGCTGGACGATTACTCCAGCCCGTCGCCTCGTTATTGGCCAGTTGTGAATCAATGTCAAAAAATTCTTTTTTATTAACACACGTCGACATTGACAATTAATTTGTTTCAATACAATTTTTTATCTTTCCAAATATTCAAAGGACTTTTCCAAGTGTAGGTGCATGAGCGAAACGAGCAACAGCCGAAGCCCTCCCCTCTTGCGCAGAGCGAAGCGAGCGAGGGGCGGAGCCCTCCCACTGCCCGCCGAGCGATGCGAGCGAGGGGCGGGGAGCCCTCCCACTGCCGGCTGAGCGAAGCGAGCGAGGGGCCGGGCCCTCCCACTGCCCGCCGAGCGACGCGAGCGAGGGGTGGAACCCTCCCACTGCCCGCCGAGCGAAGCGAGCGAGGGGCGGAGCTTACCTGACCGGACCTTCAAGTAAAATGAAAAAAAAAATCCCTTTTTTTTGCAGTGGCAGTAGTAGTGGCATTTTTCATCTGCTGGGCCCCATTTCACGCTCAGAGACTGCTGGCTGTCTACGCGAAGAGCGTGGGCGAGGCTGGCGGACAGTCCCTAGTAATCATCTACACCATTCTCACCTACATCTCCGGAATATTCTACTACCTGTCGACAACAGTCAACCCCCTTCTGTACAACATCATGTCAAATAAATTCCGGGCGGCGTTCAAGGTGATTAATACACGGAGAGAAATTAACAGCAAAAATTACCTAATCGCCCGCTACAATTTATTGACAATCTAATGAATTTATCTAACCGTTCGGAAAACAAATATCTAACCGCTCTCTAAAATGTTTAACCGCTCAATAAAATTTTTTTAACGCTCAATAAAAATTATCCAGCCGCTCGGGAACTATTGCCCAATCGCCCAGTGTTTTTTATTGTCTAAAATATTACTGAGCGTTTGGGAAATTTTTCTAGAGTGATCCAACCACCAGACGATTATCAATCGGTCAGGTAATTTTTACTGACGATTTCTCTCAGTGTAATCAGTGACAATAGTCTCTTAAAAGCCGCGGAGACGATCACGAAAGTAATAAAACATCAGTCGCAAATATGTTTTAGACAATGTTAGCGGACAGATGCGGCGCCAGGAGATCTTTGGAGCGTACCAGCCCCAGGAGGCAGACGTACACTAGTCTCTCGCGCTACCAGAAATCGATGTCACGGAGGGCAGACCACAATTCCGGCTCGTACTCAGCGAGTGATGATACCCAACGGCTGACTCCCATCATCCAGAAGGTGGTAGTTGAGCGGGTGTCGCGTGAGAAGCCGCTGGCGTCCAGTGCGCGAGTCATACCCGCGGCCTCGGGCGATGTCGATTGCCCGGAGAGGGACTCGGAGTCTAGTCAGATCGATAGAATATCAATTGGCAAACCACTGGGGAAAAGTCCTAATGAATCCCGACGAGATGAACGTTCCCACAATGCTATTAATAAGTGTCTCCTAGGCCAGAGACCGTTGAAGGCTGTCACCCTAGGTGAGTGTCCTACCTTTATTCATTGAGAGCCAAGAGCCTCCGGTCAATTGTCGAATTCGATTTTCATCTCAAATAAAAATTAAAGGGCATTAATCCGGAGTCCTGGGGCAATTTTATTGCAGGCCTGCTGGCTGAGCGTCTCAGGTCAAGCACTAAGGAGCTCTTTGCCCACCAGCAGCGGCAGCCAAAGCTCAAAATGAGGCCTGATATCCAGAGAACACCGCCGAGGATTCAAAGTCATCCGAGCGTCGAGAGTACCAATACAATAAGCAACTCAAGCCTTCAGGACTTGGACGGAACGGAATTCACCGGGGATGAACTAGCCGAGTACATGGGCGAGATAAATATCGAACTCGTCACCTGACGCGACAATTATCCGGAGAATACCGAGAGTGAGGATGAACTTTGAGTAACAATGCAATGAGTAACGTTCGTGACATGTTTGGAAAGGTGGGGAATTCATTCCGTGTCGTACAAAGTTTTTTTTTTATTTAGTTCTCTGAATGTGATTAATGAAGACTGCTGTGGAGAAAGAAATGTTGACTCGTCTGGGATTAATTTCAATATCTACAAGCTACCTGTGATTAATTTTAAAACTGACGCAGGCGTAACGAAGAATAAATTTGATGTTGTATATAATTAGGAGTATCGGATCGAGGTTTGGCATTTGTGTATTGTCGATTTATCAGGAAACCCTTTTAATATCAGTGATGACGATGATGATTGTGCTCATACTGAGCAGCCTCTGCATCGTCTGATCGAGTAAACAACGAAGTAGGAGAACATTTTAAAATAAACAAATCGTCAATGTCAGAACACATGCTTTTCCAACAGGCTTTGGTCGGCTTTCAACAATTTCTACAAAATTGAACAATTATACAACGACACTTCATGCAAATCATTGTTTATTATCAAATTAACATGAACAATTCATAGAACATTTTAGAATAAACGAATAAGTCAATGTCAGTACCGTAAATCATCGTCTTTAAACCACAGTTTTTGGCCGCTTCTCCAGGTAAGCCTTGATCTTCGGCATCTGGAAGACTGTCTCGGCGAGTTTCTTCAGCGCTGGATGATCCTTGTTGAGATCGTGTCCCAATACACGTGAGAGATAATCCGAGTATGCCCCCCACAGTATGTCAGCGCACGATAGCTGTGAAAATATCAGTTTTCATGAAATACGAGGTGACCTGAATGGAAATTCACCTGATGTCATAACTCGGTTTTTCAATTACTTTGCCATTGGCGAAGTAGCCGTTGTTTTTCTTGACGCGTTCCTCAAATTTGTCCAGGCAGAAGGCAACTTTCTTGAAGCCGGGGTCCTTGAGATGCTCCTTTACGACTTCGTTCTCCTCCCAGTACCAGGTGGACAATGCTGGAAAGGAGAGGATTCGTCAGGACGCGATGGAACAACATTAGCGAATAATTTAACTGCTGGAGTAAGTGGATCCTAAGGATTTTTTTTTCGCTAAGATTTTTTGAAGAAAATATCAACGGACTCTTGTTTTGTTTTGTGGAAAGAAAAATTGCCGGAAGATTACGAGGCTCGGCAAGTTTAAACAGATCAGTCATTATACTAACCAATTCTCATATCATCTATGTCATCAACCGCAGCATCGATGAGATACGCCTCCTCGTCGTTTGTTGAATAAAGACCGAATTTCTTGGCGAGATAGCGCAACAGGCACTTGGACTGGTTGCACATTTTACCATCGATCTCCAGGACGGGTAGCTGATGCATTGGCATGCCTGCGAAATTCGAGAGGCAGAGGGGAAGGAATATATCAGAATGTCGGGGGATTTACGAGAGAACTCACTGGACTTGTACTTCGGCCACTCCTGGAAGCTGTATCGCCGGTCCTCGAACTTGACTCCACCATAACTCAGCATGTACCTGAGAGACTCACCCAGGCCCGTAATTTCGAAGTAATTCAGCTTGTAAGTCGGCATTTTCCTGAATTTTTCAGATTTTTTTTTACTGAAGACGATCTTTGGAAAGTTACTTGGTCTCGGTGTACCACCGGCGGAATTCATGTTATTGGGAATTTTACATTATTGCTTCTAATCACTGTCGGCGGTATCTCGGGAGTAGGTCAGGGTTCATTTAGAAATATCATTGTAGTAATGGAGATATCAGAAGGCAATAACAATACCATTAAAATGATAACTTCGTTGAAATGTAGGAGCTAAGTAGATAAATTTATTGTTCTCGCTTTCATGTAATCCATTGGATAGGTCACTCGGGAAGAATATAAAATTCTTTTTTATTGTTTTACGAGGGAATTCGTAATTTTTATTGAGAATTGGAGTGAGTTGAGGTAGTCTCGATTCATTGGTTTTCCAGGCAAGTCTAGTTTTCCGATAATTTACTCCTAAAATCGGCGGTTCATCAAATTAACTTTGAAAGAATAAATCGAATTATTCACTTTATAATAAAAATGCCTCGCGAACTCCTGGGAAATGGCTATCGCGTTGGAATTAAATCTCAATTTCAATGCAATTATTCTTTAACTTCAAAATCAGTCAATATTTGGGGAATCTATCCTCAGTCGTGTCCCACGAAATCTGGCAATGAATGCAAGAAATAAATTCAATAATTAATTAATTAATCACCTGAACTTTGGAAAGTCGTCCCAACGGTATTGACGAGTGGAGAATAAATTGCAAGTAGCGGTTGATTAGCCGGAGACGCGAGACCTGCCACTTGAAATAGTTAGCAACGACTGAATGCGAGTTAACACTCACTCGACTCGTTTCCCTCGTTCAGGCACTGCGGTTTATCGTTATGTCATCGAATCCCTCCGACAATTGCTTGCATTGAAACGAGCAATGATAATGTTTAACTAACTTTGCATTACAATTACCCTTGTTATTGTGGGGGGGATCTCATTGTCCGTTGTGATCCATAATTACACGTCGATTGGCAGCGGAAAATGTTTAGGTCTTCAGTTCCAGGGCTCGCTGAGAACAATAGGACTCTCTTGATTCTCAAGGGAATTTGTTTTCCCAAAGACGTTCATCAATCGCGCCTCAAAGGGACCTTAGATGTTTCTTCACCGACCGAATACGATTTAATTGTTAGGGCGAGGATAATTTAACGAATGACTTTCTTTTCTTATTATCGTCTCGGCGAATTTATTACGAAAAGCGGGGGACTAAAAAACTGGCGAACACTTATTTCCAACTGCAGATTTTCTTGCTTGTCAAGAGGATCGAATTTTATCCTGTAATTCAAGTAGTGGAGCGATGAACGCTAAGTCAGCCCATGCGAGGTTCCCATCGACAAAGTCTCCACTGTTTCTTTGCACTCATCCGTCGAGATTTAATAAGTCTTGCGGTCTCCTCTTCCCCCTCGTTACCGAATTAAAAAAGGTAAAGCCTTGCGTAAATTTTTTCTGTTGTAAAAGACGTTCGGACATTCTCATTCCATCAGCTGATCCTTGTCGATCAGCCTCAACTGGTAATGATCAACTCCAACTCGTTTGACAGTTCTCCAAAAAGAATGATTAACACAACAAACTAATAAGTGGAAAAACTTTATTGAAAAATAGTTCTTCAATGGAGCTAGCTCACACAATCTAATCACATAATTGTAGGTGGGAATTGGTCAATCACTAATCAACATTACATAGAAAATATGATAACACAGATTAGGTAGATATGATTTAGCAATCGGTGACCGGGCGTTTGTCCACCCAGGCCTTGATCTGGGGAACGGCGAGGACTTTATCGTTGAGGGACTTAAGATTCTCGTACTTCTCGATGAGATTGATTTTAGTCATGAAGTTCAGGTAGTCTAGAAGACCAGCGAAAACGAGATCAGCCCAGGTGAGTTTGCCAGCGACGAGGTAGCCGCCGTTTTTCTTGACTTGGGCGTCCAGACGCTCCAAATAGAAGGGAATGAGTTCGTTGAAGAGAGGCCCACGTTTCGCCTCCTTCGCCTCCTCGTTCGTCTCATAACTGTATGCACCGATTTCTAAATACAACGGAATTATTACCTTGAGTTATGCCGCGTAACGATGACTCGATTTTCTTTTCATTATTGTGAGATATCTCAACGACAATTAGTCTTCTTTATTTACTCACTCAGACGCAAGTCGTGAATGGTATCGACTGCCGCGTCAATCTCAAGGTTTTCCCAGTCGTCCTTCCCAGCAAGACCAAACTGTTTCGCCAAGTAGCGAGAGATTGCTGTCGACTGGTGGATTCTCTTGCCATCCACCTCGAGAACCGGCGTTTGTCCAAAAGGCATGGCTAGAATATTTCTTACTTGGTAATTAAGCTCAGGAGCGAAGCGGAGAAATGGTCTAAGTCGACTTGAATATCTCCGGAACTGAGGAGGATAGCAAAAATTTTCGTCTCTACCTTTTTTCTAGAGCAGATTGAGCCCTGCAGACGTGGTGGTAACGAAAATTGTGTCGTCTGTCTCAGATTTCGGGATATTCATTGTAAACTGAGTGAGATCAGCTCAACTTCGACCGTTTCAACGCTTCAGGCTTTACAGGATTTGCTTGTCAGACTTACTGGGCTTGATATTGGGCCAGTCAGCCCTGTCAAAACGCTCATCCTCGAACTCGACACCACCGTAACTTAGGAGGAAGCGAATTGGCTCGGCCAGGGCCTTCACCGGGAAGTAAATCACCTTGTAGGTCGGCATGTTCCTGGAATACGTGTACCCTCAATTGTTTCGCTCTCAATAACTCGTCAAATTTCTAATTAAATGGGATAATTTTTTTTAGACACAGCTCTTGCTCCCTACAATGTCTCTACACCAGATTCAATGGGCCACTTTGCTTGGCTAGCCACGTCCGGAGAAAAATCTTTGATTTGAGATATTTAATATATTAACTAATTTTAATTTGAGACTCCTATCGACCTCACTTGGAGATCATGATGTAAGAGGGTTTTACGGAAATGAATTAATAACTCACAATTTAATTGAAATAAAAGATAAAATTTAATAATAGAAAATCAAAGAAAATAAAAGAACTACACTTCCGTATCCCACTGCTCTCTTTCTTCCGACTTCGACACGCATAAGGCTTAGGGCCTCATTACGTCATACTCAAAATGAGTCATACGTCACACCATCTCAGCGTGCACTCAGCATCTCCCTCACATACTCTCATACCCACACCGTGACATAATAGAAAACTCTGCTACAATGAATAGCAGATTAAATTTTCTCTTTTGCACGGAGGAAGTCGACTAATAGAGGTGCAGGGATCCGCCCCAAGAAGAACAAAAGAATGAGAGATTAAGAAGGATGGGGACACCATTGCGGCCAACGGAGGAGGAGGAGGAGGAGGAGGAGACGAGCAGATGTCTAGGCAAAGTTGAGCAGCAGAAGTTACCGGAGTAGGTAGTAAAACGATAGTAACAAGTTATAAAACGGATGACAGGAGATGGGGAGCATGCGATGTTGTTGGTAGACATATAAATATCAAAATTGCACTAGAAGACATAAAAAAAAATTATATTCAAGCAAATATTTATAACCTGCTTTAAACATACGACATAGCCGAAGAAAACTTGGTCCATCAACGTCTCCAATAAATTGGCATTCCAACAAAAATTTTGCAAACGATAAAATTGTCAGAATTGTTCAGATACTTTATTTCTTCAAAATTAATCATAGAAATTGATTATCTCCCAGGTTCGCAGAGACAACTGAATAAATAAAATCGATCGCTTCTGGGAACGCCAAGTTTCTTTATCACTAGGATCAGATCAATATTTGGTTCCGATATCGATACCTGACGCTGGCAGACCAACGCCCAAGACAATTATACCTCGCACTGATCAACCCCGTACCCTGAGCTGCCCAATTGAACTTAATCCAAAACTGAACCAGAGAAAATGTAAAAAATCCGCGGATGCCATGTCACAAAGCAAACGATCTAGAAACATCTGTCCAGGTCAACGATCTACGCCGGGAGCCGAGGTAAATTAAATTTCTCGACAAATTACACCCACAAAACCCAAAATTTATATTTTCTTTTGCTCTAATCACCAATCAACCGTTAAATACCAGTCGTCAAGAGCTTCTAGGCCATCAAAATACCCAAATACTCACAATTGATTCTGCGCAAAAAGTGTAGCTGGACAAGGAAAACCGTCTCGTTGAAGGAAAAAACGTTCTGGGAAAAAATAACGTCAGAAGCCAGTACTTATGGGCTCGAGTCGGTGGGTGACTGGTTGCCGTCTGCTTGGTGCTTCCCTCTGTCGCCCAATCCCTCATTCACCCGAGACTCACCTCCACCAGCCATTCTACCCAGCTCCGGGGAGGGGTATGACGTCACCACGAAACCCTTTTGGAGATTCCGCCTGGACTAATTTGGCGGACTTATCCCGCCTGCTGGCGCTTGAAAGCCCCCGGAATTCCCGTGAAAATTGCCTCCACCAGTGAACGGGGAGGAACTTCGCCCCGATGAATACCAGTACTCAATTGTTTTGATCCGACTTTCGAGAACTCGAAATCGAATCGAACCGATTGAGACATCCACCCTGAAGGAAGTCGTAGGCCATCCCGAGACAATTAATTTCCTCCTCACGTCGGAGAAATTTGGGCGGAAGTTACGAGGAAAGTCATTGCAATTCAATTCTCCATTTTATCGTATTGTTTTGTTGCTAATGATTGGGGACGAGTGCCAACGCGTGCGCGTATTTATACGCTCGCTCGTGGTAAAGCGCCACCACTCGAAAATCCTCGCAGCTCAGCTGATTAGCATCTCCATTAAGCCCTCTCCCCCCTCAATTTTCACCAATTAAATTATTGTAAAAATATTTCTGACGTCATCACGTAACCCCTAACTCGCTAAACCCCCCGCGGAAACCCCCAGAGGTCTCGCAAGAGGGGAAGAAACTGCCGGAATAGGTCCAAAAAAATCGATAACCCCCCCCCCCCCCCGGCCTTTGCCAAATTTCTCATCCCCAAATCTAAAAAATCTAAATAACGGAAATTGTGTAAAAAATCCCGTTTATCCCAAAGATTCAATAAAATGTAGGGGGGATGGGCGCACTGCGCATGCCTAGAAATCGGATATGAGTGGACGATCGCGTGAATTTGTCCAGCTGAAAATAAAATTATTGAATTGACAATTTTTCAGGATTTTTGGCAATACTCGCAACTTCAGGGCATACAACAAAAGTCTCTTTTTTTGGTTGGGACGTGAAAAAAGTATTCACAGCTTGCCCACAACGCAGGAGCGAAACGTGGCAACATGGCTGGAGCGCTTTGTTCGTCTGTGCGGTGTTGTCGAGGCTTACAACAGTGCTGGCGTTCGTCCTGAACATTTCGTACCAGATTCACCTCATTTGTTCATTGCTCAAATAAGTAATTTGTCGACAACAATAACGAAAAGGTCAACGTCCTGGTGATTACTGGTAAGTATGACAATAATACCTCAAATTAATTATCCTGAACAACTTGCAAACGTCAGATTTAGGGCAATTTAAGATACGGCCAAGGTCCAATTCCCCCCCATTTCTCTCATTCACATTTCAAGTCCTAGGGCTTAAATATCGGTTTATTTATGTATAAGCGAAACAGCTGATTCCCAGTCACGGAAAATAGCTCCAATTACCGGAGATAAGTACTTTCGGCGAGTGGGAGGGAAGGGGATAATTTTCAGAATAAAAAAAATGTTAGATTTGGAGGTTAGAACTCTTAGGTTATGACTCGATCCCAAGACCCGAATGAAATCATCATTACCGAATGACAGAAACAATCGCCAACGACAAGATGATCGCGAGGGTCCAATACCAGTCTAAAAATACAAGTTTTTTTTTTTTTTTTAATATCCGAGGGAGAGTTGTCTCGAGCCCAGATTATTCCTGTGGATTGGCTGTTGAGCCCTTCCTCCTTGTCCTCAAAATTTAGAATAATAGAATTCTTACATTATCATTGGATATCTTCGTAAAGTCGAAGTAAACCAGTATTTTTTTTTTTTCGAGGCTTATCGATTTCTCATAGCCTCATGCACCGCACACCATGTCTCGGTGGGCCTGGCGGTAGTTCTCCACGACCACGTGACTCGAAACAACTCGAGTATGGGAGACCTTTAACAATCCTCCGAGTCAAGATCTCCAATTGCAATTGTATTTGTTTGGCCGCGAAACAATAGATTTTCCCTCGCGTAGGCTCAAAAGGGGGAGGGGTCAATGCGCCCAATCGATTTGTCGGGATGTGAAAAGGAAATGGAACTCCAAACTAGAGAAAAGAGAAATTAAAAAAAAATAAAAATTATTGAAATAGTCGGGTCAACTATTGCGCACACGTTAACGAGCAATAAATCAATAAATCAATGGTCTCGAGTAAGGCGCCTCCTGGTGCTGGGCTCATTCAGTAATAGTCATTTGTCTATTGACAATTGGATTTGTCAGTTGTCCTTTGGCAATTGTCCATTTTGGTGACTAGTCCTCCTGGGCGAGTCAAGATTTCCATGGCAATCGAAGTTCAAGTTATCAGTCATTGTTTGATAAGCACTTCCGAGACGAGCTAGGGAGCATGAGGAGAGATGATCGTCTATTAATAGACATTTTAGATTCGAGAATTCGTGCGATGGTCAAGCGGATCAATGTGACCCGTTTGGATAAGGGGAGAATACTCGTACTTTCGGCCGACCTTGATTCATCTCGTGTTGGCATCTGGGGGGCGGAGGGGAGGGTGGAAATGGTGGAGTTTATGGTGGACCGGGTGTTGCAGGCCTTGGGTGACAATAAAAATCCAAGTATTTTGATAATTTAGACGGTCATGGCAGGTGATTTGATCAAAGTTGGATCGAAATGGATCCCTTTTAGAGTACATTCTGCCGCCATGTTCGTGACTTCGTGATACTTCGGCAATGTCCGGCGCTCGTAACCCGGGGCCTGGGTTCACTGTTCTACGTCGGTCGTGGCAAATATCGTCGATAAATCTACCTTACTAACATTGGTCGTGACCGCCATTACTCATTACTCCGGGGCACATTGTCATCAACGATTAATGGAATTATTGATAAGGTAATGTCATGGGGAACATGGGTGTATGCATGTTGTTTGTTAGTTAAGGCATGCCGTGGTTTTGGTTTAACGGGAGCTGTTTCTGGACGGCGGAGACACCATTCGTGGCACTAGCGAGCCAGCTTTTACTTTCAGCTCCCACTCCAGGGGCGGAGTATGTGCAGCGATTCGCGGGGATCGGGAATTTATTTTTTATTTCGGTAATTGGGAACAATGGGAATTTGTTGTGTTTGCGTCATTGTTCGGAAAGTCGGAATTTC
>JAPYZM010001654.1:0-17200 GCA_030522845.1 Psyttalia concolor
TATATAGGTGTATACATATATATCCGAATGAAAAGGCTTCAAAAAACGTTACATTGGATTTTTTTATAATGTGAGTATATTTTCGGCAGAGAAAATTTTTTCTCTCAGTGTAACAATATACAGTTCTTTATTTGCTCTGGTTTTTTGTGTTCAAAGGACAATATAATTAACTAGAATAAATAAATGCCCTGAAGAGGAACACTGCGTGATCGAAACATTGGCAAATAATGAATATTTTTTCAGTTTATTTTTCTTCATTTTCACAATCATACAACAACTATTAGACCGTGAGAAGCTGAGTAAGTGTAAGTTTTATTAGAAGTACTCAAAATTTGCTAATAATTTTTTTCCCCAAAACTTGTAAGTCATCTTAAGTTTTCCCTCATCCCAACACTGGCAAAAATAAAAAAAATCAATATCTGCTGAGGTCCCAGTAAAATTAGAGGAGAGCGGCGAAAAAAAAATCAATTTCCAAAGCCACTGGTTCCTCCTGATCCTCGTCTACTATACGAAGACAAATTCGTTCCCCTAAATCAATGAATTCGGCGCGTGGGTAGTAAAAAACAAAACTCTCCATTGTCATTATTCCCTGGAATTTGATCTCGTGGTATTTGAAAGAATCATCCTGCCCTGTTCGTGCGACGAGTGTATTCTCCCAGAGTGAATGGTACACCCTGGCACGGCATTACTATTACATATAGTTATATGTACACGAGAGAGAACCTACAATCAACTACAAACCAGCATCAGTCAATGCCCGCCCTCTCTTTCTGGCTGTTGATTTCTGCAGTAAGAGAGAAATAACTTGATGGCAGTGGAAAGGTGAATGCGATTCAAGCGCAAGTAGAACGGCCTCGGGTAACGGTATACCCAGGTCTTCCGACCATGTTTCAATTTATTTGATATTCTAATTTTTCCTGCTAGCCGGGAGAATGTCTCGGATTTCCCTAATTATTAAGGGACGACTCTCTCCGATCTCCAACTCCAACTTTCTCATTACATTCCCTGAAAAATCTCCCCTGACGTTATATTTCCTGAAACTCAAGCAAATAAATAATAGAATAAATGATTTCTGCTGAGGGATTGAAGCAGTGAGTTCTCTAGAAAGTTAATCAAAAAATTATCTCAAAAGTTGAATCATTCTCAATAATAATGACTAACTCTCAATAATCGCAGGCCTGACGCTATTTATCCATAATTTCTCCATTCCCTCCCCCAATTGTTCCTCAAGTCCGGCTAATTGAAGAAAGGAGTTGACCCCAAGACCCCAGAGGACAGAGAACTCTTTGAGCCCGCGTACGTGCGCGCCCGGACCAATACACCTACACCTGATACAATTTATAAAACCCCACGTCCCGTTGATTTCTCTATAGAATTATCCACGCAAGAGGAATGGAGAACGAAGCAAAAAAAAATCATACGCGAGCCCAAGTGAAAGCGCGTCGCGGCGACGATTTTTTTCTTAAATCGCAAATCACGTGCGCCTGAAAGAAATTTTTTCAAAGCTCGATTAGACTATCGAGTCGCGATGACCATTCGACATGTGGACATCTTGACGGAATAAATAATCCAATCTATTTATGAATGATCCCAAGAGGGCATTAAATGATGAAAACTTACTTCGTTGAGATGACGATATTCTACTGTTCTGCATTCATGTTATTTCGCTCTGTCAGAAGCGATGGCTCATGCCAGGCATGATAATCATCCTCTATATTTACACATTCGCCTGGTGAGCACCAGATTACAAGATTCTAAGATTATAAGACACTTATGAACACTTTCTACGATGCAAGCCCATTTTCTCTGATAAATTGACAGATTGATCGATCAATGGGCACCTGATGGTCACGAAATAATTGTTTATTGCCAAGGTGATATTGACAATTGGTGTGGTTCTTCGTAGATTGGCCAGGCCCGAGTATTTGCTCTGAGTCAAGGAGAAAAATGAAAAATAAGTGTGCACAGTAGGTGTAGCTCAGAGTTGTCCGAGGCCAATCGAGTCACCGACTGAGACCTGAGACCGCCCGACTCCGGGACAGCGTTCTACGGCTATATGGAATGTTACGATTGATATATACTACGCATAGCTTCGTGGGGCTATGTGCAGCGCACACACACACTCGCTGGCCACAACTGAGTACACATTCCACGGTATGTGATGATTTAATGGGAAATGAGTGGTTGGTGATGGGAACCGACACTGCCGCTGATGAATTTTGGTGAAGGGGTGAGAGAATCGAGGGCTACCTCACTGAATTATGACATCTCACGACATCACCAGCCCTGCACTGGGTGGAATCTTCAACGGGAATTTGGTTTCCTGGGTCGGTATTTGCTACAGTGGAGATACTCTCTCGGTGGATTCGTAGGAGTAGGGAACAGTTTCCCGTTGCCATTGGTTACTGGCCGAGGGATCCGGATGCGCAAGACTGGATCCGGGAAGATTATGCCCGAGGATATGATGAAATTTCAGTGGAGGTTTCCATTTGGAGAGGGTCGGGCACTTTGGGGTCGAGGTTCTTTCAGTAATTGTGTTATGAAAATGTGGTGATATATATTTTTTTAGATTGCTCTATTGGAGGGACCTATCTGCATTGAACAAGTCAGAGATCTCCTTTATCAGTGGGTGCCGGACTTGCCAGGATGCAATCCTTACTTTTCACCAGATACTCAATCCTTAATATTAATTAAAGAGACTTAAAACTGGAATATTTACAGATGCAGATCCGAAATGCCCTTACATTTTCTGTAACCGCTTTTGATTGATTGATTGATTGAATGAAATAGTTTATCAACTGTACATTATATATGATGAGCCATGCATATGAAGCTAGTGAAGACTAGGTCGCAATACGGCTCCAGGTAGACGATCACGCAGAGAGGCTTTGAAATCGCCAAGGAGAGAGAGGATATGGATCTTAAGACGGTCCTCATCTGCAGCCTTCAGGCACCAGGTTAGGGCCTGACTGCTGGCTTGTGAGAAACGCAGTTGATATTCTCTGGTTTCGCAGTCTAGTCTTCTTTATCCTGCACTCCTGTTCCCGTTCCTACCCGGCCTCACTGAGTACTTTGTTATTTTTTGTACCTTGACTTTATTTTTTCATTTTTATTTCATTTTACTTTCTTCTGGTTTTATTCGATCTTCTCCTGTAATTATTGTTTAAATTTCTCAACAATGAAGTATATCTATCTATCTATCTATCTATCTAATTTTCTGGCAATGCTTGCCTTTCTTGAAGATCTTAATCTCTTACTGTTTTTGAAAGTACAGGAAGCGAGTCGTTTGAATATGTTGAAGTCTTGTCACTGGCAATGTCAAGGCAGCAGTAACAAAACCGTGAGAAAGCTTATCTAAGTACTTCAGGGATTTTAGCGTCGTTGAGGCTGCTTTGACGGAGTACATTTGGGAAGCAGTAAAAGTGGTCTGAAACAGGTCAAGAAAACGAGTTTTGTTTTAAGAACAATAATTGATTTAACAGATATCATTTTACGGGTCAATGAAATTTTCTATTTAACATTTGGCACTCCGATAAGCAGGCTTCAAATGGGTCAGTGATAAATTCCTACGAAGATTATTATTTCCGAACATCAATGATGCTCGTACGTTTTAATTTCACAATTCTTCTCGCCAGTGATCACTGACAAATCGCATTCTCCGAGGTAGTCAGCCCAGCGGACCATTTATAATGTTTCTTTTTATTTACCATAGGAGTAATATTTAACCATATATGATCGGGAATATTAATTTCAGTACCATCACTTGAAACGTTTTCTTTGGAAAAATATTCTGCTAGGTGTGGGGTTCGAACCCACGCTCCCATGTGGGAACCAGAACTTAAGTCTGGCGCCTTAGACCGCTCGGCCAACCTAGCTAGACATCCGTCAAATGCCTCAGATAACGTCCAATAGTGATCCAGAGCAACGAGCGACGCTGTTCAGGTCTTAAAATTAGAAGACCTTGTCCATCAATCCCGCAGACCTGGTCACAAATGTCGAAACACAATTACTTATTTTTACATAATCGCTATGGATGTGTGCGGATAAGTGGAATTCCCACCTGATCCGTCGTTGGTATCAGAATATTCTATTCATTAACCAGCAATCGGTGACCACTACCCCCTGAGGGTACATTCTGCCTTCGCAGCTGATGATAAAATTTTTGGAATGCACTTACCAGCAGATAGTTGTTCAGGACTTCAATTACGTTCAAACAAAGACTTTGAGGGTATTTATAATTACTTCACTCGTGAGGATCTTGACAGCCCAAAAGGGTCCAAGCCAAAGGGTCATTCATTGTTCAACGAAATATGGAATGGACGGATCAACAATTGTAGTTTATTGTCCAACTTTTTCGAAATCCAATACCTCCTGAATAATAAAGATCACTGGTAATAAGCAGATGGTAAAGTGCTTCATCCCTCGCGGTAATACAATAGCTCTGGGGGTCCATGCACGCATTCACAAAATGTATTTCGAATGGAGCACAGTTGATGGCACAACTAGATCTTATCGGAGCTGTCAGAGGGTGAGCATGTTCTTCCCTTCAAATTGCTCCTATCATGCCGAACCCCGAGCCCATTCGTAGGGCCGGGTTCGGGGGGAAGGAGAGGATCTCTCCAAGTCGAATTGCCCGTTCACCTATTGATCTCCACATGAAATTTCATTTACACATTCGGAAAATGTGTATCAAATTGTCGTATTCCGATGAAATAACGTCTTAATTTGAAATAAGGAGAACTGGAGAAGTCGGTTACAACGGAACTTACATTCGAGGCTTGAGAGAATTTTGCATTTGGCAAATGGAAAGTATTTCGTAATCGTCAAAGAAAGAAATAATGTGGGTATACAACCAAATAAAGAGAGAAATACTCTCCCCATATTTTTCCTCCACTCGCAAAATTTTTTTTGTATTGGCGAACTGAATTAAGTCACCACTTGGCACCTAAGCTAAGCACAATCCATAGTAAAATCGAGTTAGTCTCTGTTGGATTTCAGCATTTTCTCAGATACAAAATGTATTCTCCCCAAGCTTTATACTGCCGGCTTTAGGGAATATACATTAGTTTACTGCTGTAGGATTATTTTTTTTATATTTTGCAAAGAGAAGAGGGCTTCCTCCCCTTGGGGACTTTCTCTGTGCGGGTTGCCTAAAGAACATCTGGTGACCAAGAGGATCAAGATTCGGAAAACCTACAAGGTTGGAGTAGTGGAAATTTTATTGCACTCAGTATAGATAGACCATGGGCCTGACTGGCTACCTTACTCACTGTTTAGTAACCACTTGTAGTGTAAAGTGCCTCCTGACTGTGTAGAGTCATATTGGGAATTTACTAATAATAATAATTGTTGAACCAAAAGCATCCAAAGTGTTTATTAATTTAGATATCCTAATAGTCTCAATTTGGTGAATAGCTGGAAGATGAGAAATGAGCATCATTGAACACCACTGAACACCATTGAACACCATTGTACACCTTGTGGTGTTCACACCAGCTGCGTCCGCCTCGCGAACCCTGGGTAATGTCAAGTGCTGGTAAAGTTTGTTTCTACCTTACCCCCCAATTCTGTCAAATATTAAGGTCTGTCTGGGCACTGGCAGCAGTCGAAACCCATCAATTGCTCTATCACTTCAATCAAAAAACTCCCGAATTATTTGATTAGAATGGAGATTAGATTGGTGGCCTCCGAGAACTTCGCATTTGACAAATCGAAAGTATTTCGTAATCGTCAACTAAGGAAATAATGTGGGCATACAACAAAATAAAGAGAGAAATACTCTCCCCGTATTTTTCCTCCACTCGCTAAATTGTTTTTGTATTGGCGGTCTCTGCTGATGGAAGTGCCAGTGGTCGCCGTTGGCTAAACGCAAATTTATATCATGCAATGAACCAACAATTTTCAAAGTAATACAAGCGTCGATTATTTTGTATCGTTTCAGACTGGGGGAGCTTGTTGTTGCACTGAGTAGGCACGTGGCGCCTGGGTGCGCGCAGCCCCCCCCCAGTCTTGTATTGCCACGTGTCATCCAATCTAAATCTAATAACACAAACAGCATCACAATGACGTGCATCCTGGTGGAATATCTTTCGTTTGGTCGTGAGGTAATAGTACACCATGTGAACTAATCACCCCCAAGTGGTACTACAGTGGCCATATCTTGTTTCAATAGTCGTTTTGCGCCCCTGTCGCCCATTTTTTGGGGGTTTTAAGGGCGTCGCTGTAAGCCAGAAGGCCAAATACAAGGAACACGTTGATTATTTAAAAATAATCTCCTTAGATAACGTCAAAAACAATGACAACAATAGTTTTGATTCTCAAAAATTGTAAGTTTAATTTATATTAATATACATCGACGAGTGTGTATTTTAATGAATACAAGAACCAGAAAAATCCATTTGAAATTAAACCAAAAAAAAAATGGTGATTCGAATTTGACGTGATACAGCTAATACAATTCAAATTACAATGATTTTTGTTTTCCTATTGTGATAATTCACTCGCCATCAACGGTATGTAAAAATTAACAATTAGGCATGAATTTCCAGTGATAATTGTTTTTGATTGGAAATGTCATGGACTGTTGTGACTGGTGCTTGAAAATTTATCAATTCTGCATCGTATACTTTCGTGATTCGGTGAAGAAATTCGATTTGGACTGGTTTATTAAACAATTTCAACTAGATTTTCTCTCATAATCCGCCACTTTGGCTTCAGCTCTAGAACTCCCAATTAGGGACTTCAATTTATCGTAGTCTCTTCCACAACTCCACATGTCTCTCATTGGGAGTTCAAGGGCGGAATGGATACAGCAATGGTTCGGACAACCTACGGGTGTTCTAAGATTATTTACAAATTTCTTTTATCATCATCTCTGTATAATAATCTTTAATCTACAATCGCTCTAAACGAATATTTCCATTCTTTCGCCGGATCCCTAGATATCAGCAATACTTTTATCAATAATAGTATTTATTATTTTTTTGTACATTGCAACAATATTTACAAATAATATACAAATTACACTGGTAATTCAAGTTAATGACATTATCCGATAATTAGAGAGACAGAGAGTGAGAGAGAGAGAGAGAGAGAGGGGGGGGGGGAGAAAGGGAGAGATAGAGAGGGATGGGTAGAAATCGTTCGGTGCTCTCTCTTTCCACCAGAAAGCCTATGGAGTCTTATTGATACGCGATATGTCTGTCTAGTGGGCTTGACATTCTCCTTTTCCTCTTTAATACTCAATGAAAAAAAATTGCCGCTACAGCCCGCGAGCCTTGCGATCCCGAAAGTGTATCGAGCGGGGATATGGCATATAAAATATTGAAGTTTCGCCTTCGGTCCCTTCAACGGCACTCTAGTTCGTCCAAGTAGACTTTTCGAGTCGCAGTATACAGACGTACACCATAACGCTTTTAAGAAAATGTCTGATATTTTCATAAAGCCGAAACGAGTGGACGCCGGGGAATAGTCGCATAAATTGATCGGACGTCACAAAGACGAAGGTCCAACGAAAAAAAAAAAAAAAACGGAAAAGAAACCTCTGGATTCTACGGTCACTTTTCACCTTACATGTTCCCATTTTTCGATATGTCTGAAATTCCTCAATTGAATGATTTTATACACATGAATTATCCTCAATTGTTCACTAAAAGTCACTAGAGTCTTATGTATACCGCACAAATGTGTCCCTCATCGTTGGCCTTCCCGAGACGAAGTCAATGAAGAGAAAAAAAATTGAATAAAAAAGGACAAATAAAATATAGTCCACAGCCGATTGATCGGTACTTTCTCACGATTAAGCGAATGGAGATGACGGCCGTCCATCAAAACTGGTTGACAACTGGGTGGTCGTTTTATGATGTCAGCAGCGGTAGCAGCATCAGCAGCAGCAGCACCACCACCATCAGCAATTGCATTGCCAAGTTAATGTGTGGATACTTTCAGTGGCTCCCATCGGTCTCGGGGCTCGATGACTCGTACTATTTGATGTTACCAGCCAGCAGTGGACTCGATACACTAGGATAACCCTGGCTGCACGTTGGCAACATAAATGGATTCATGTTGAATGTTGATCCAACTACGTCTCCTAGCCCTGCAACATGGCAACTGTAACGATTATACGTTAGTCGGTTGGGATTTTCTCCATACGTGGAAATTTGTCTTTGGCCAAGTTAATCGAGCCAACTTTAGCAATGTATATAGTACAACTGGACATTACACCGGTAATAGGATATTCCACATGTGGTATTACCAGCTGAGAAGTAAAACTGCCATAACTGGCACCGTTTGACCACCCAACCCAATCGTCAATCGTTGAGGGATACAGACACGTGCCGGCGTAACTACTAACTGCCCTGACGACAGGCCCACTGTACCATGTTACAAGCCAAGATTTATCGGCACAACTGACGATACACCATCGACTCTTTCCACCGATCAACTAAAACGATCAACTTAACGAGCACCAGTGCGTATATATCAAAGTATCGGGGACATTTCATGATCTTTGGCTTTGGTATGCTATATTCATCCTAATTGGAATGATATTTTGGGGGGACTGGCTGTAAATGGCCATCCTAATCATCATAATTCCGTACGTTTTATCTGGCTGAATATCATTTTCAATTGTTCAATGAGGAATTTGGTCGAGATTATTTATCAAGAGGCGAAGGAGATGGTGAGTGAGTGGCTCTCCTATCGAATGAATCAAGCAAAAGTGACACTTTAGATGATTGTTTTTTTTTAGTGATTTTTTTAGACTGCCCGCCGCGTTACGGAGTTCTTCGGCATCTGGATCGCTTCAAATTGAGTCGTACTTGATATCCGGGCGCAGTTCACACGTAGCGGAGTCGTTTTGGTTTTTGTGGAGGGTTTTTTTTAGGGATTACCCGCGGAATGACAGTTATCGGCTTTTTGGGAGCGTGCAACATTCAATATTCATAGCTGATTGTTGGGAGGTGAAGGAGGGGGACTGCTGAAGTACGTGATTGAAGGATATTTTGTGCAATGGTCGCGGTATTACAGAGAAATAATTTTTTTTTTGGTACTGCTCGGGAAGAAAGGGAAATTATCAATCGCACTGAGAGAAATAATTTTTTCTGCCGAAAATATATTCATTCTACTCACGAAAATCGATGATATCGATATTTTTCACGTGATAATGTAGGCGTTTCTGAGGAAATCTATAGTTTGAGGTAAATTAATTTGTTCTGATTTTTTTTTTCACCTCAAACTTTTACTCGACGGTAAAAGCTTTGATTTCCAGTCAAATATATCGTTTTTCAACATAATATTTGGGTTCTCGGAGTTTAATCAAAAATATGTGTATTCTATCCAGCTGGTCAATTATCGAGTAGAAGTAATTAAACTTTCACTGAAGGAAATTTTCTTCTGGGAAACAATTTTCTTGAGCTGAAAACAAATTTTCCAGCTGAATATGTAGTTTTTCAGCAGAGCAAATCGTTGCTCTCCGTGCAATAAATTCAATCATTAGATTTTTAATGGAGAAAATCGTAGTTTTATAATTTGAAAATAATGCGTCCTATATTTTCTCCCGAATTTTGAAGAGTTAATTTGCTTCTTGGATTTTTATTCAATTGCAGGGAGGGAAAATTAGAGTCGAGTTCAGTGACATGCTATCTACAAAACCATCCCGTAAATGTTCTGATTAAAAATCAATTATACGTACATTGTGGTAATGTGGATTGTGCTAGTTTGTTGTCATAATATCGTGGAATAGTGTGAGGAGCGATGTTTGAGCGACATTTATTTACTGTGCAGCTGTGGCCAGGTGATGCTGTGTGGACCAGTGCGATGGGACTGAAGTGTTGGTTGGCCGGACAACGGGGGCGAATGCACTCCCGTCACCGGAAGTATAGAAAATGCCATACTGTTCGTGCGCTAAAATTCAAATTTGCAAATAAAAATCGTATAATTACATGCGGCTAACAATCATAATTGAACATCTCTCGCGCACAAAAATCTAAACGTCAATTTTATTCATAATCATTTTTTCTTCTATCTCCAGCTTATTTTAGATTTTAGTATTTACTAGTGATTTTATCTTTCAGATTATCCGTAAGTAAAATTAAAAGATATATTTGCTGAAGATAATTTTCGTTTAGATTGTTCGGGTCGCCGGAAGGGTTTCGAAGAAGCGTCAAAAGCATCAGTACAATATATCAAAGACATTGGGTAATTAGAACGTATAGGCAATCATCAAAAAATTTTCTTTGAAACTGAATTAATGCTCCACTTTATACCTAGACTAAGTAAAGTCCACAATAAAATCGAGCCGGCCGCAATTTAGTGAATAGCTGGAGAATGAGGAATGAGCACCATTGAACACCATTTCGGATTACCCGTAAGTATAATTAAAAAATATATTTGCTAAAGTGGATTTTCGTTTAGATTCTTCTGTGCGCCGGAATGGGATTCGAAGAAGCGTCAAGAGCATCAGTACAATATATCAAAGACATTGGGTAATTAGAACGTATAGGTAATCATCAAAAAATTTTCTTTGAAGCTGAATTAATGCTCCACTTTATACCTAGACTAAGTAAAGTCCACAATAAAATTGAGCCGGCCTCAATTTGGTGAATAGCTGGAGGATGAGCAATGAGCACCATTGAACACCATTGTACACCTTGTGGGGTTCACACCAGCCGCGGCGGCGTCGCGAACCCTGGTCAACGCCAAGTGCTGGTGAGGTTTGTTTATACCTCACCGCACGTTGATTTGTATTCAATCCAATTTATTTACAATTATATAATTGATATAGCTCCAGTAGGGAAGGTGAGGGGAACGTCGAAGATGGATGTACACCCCAGCATATTGAGTTCCAAATCTTTATGTCTTGCTACGAGCAAATCATTAAAAGCCACCAGGTTTCGACCCTAGAACTGTCGCGTTCCCCAATATACCAGCAAAAATAAACCACCTAGACTTCAGTTTTCAAAGGAAAAATTGTGAGGCGCTATATGTACCTATTACCAGCCATTGTGATTTACTGGGGGGAATAAAAATAAGACACTAATGAGACTTACGCGATGTATAGAGGGTTGGACTCCCAGTGTATGGATTGGCCACTGAGTAACTGCCACTTGTACTATGACTGTGCGGGGTACTTGCTGAACTACCACAGTAACCACCACTAACAACACCACGTGGACTGGCGCTACTGCTCTGTCTGTATGTGTCGGCACTACCGCCCACGCTGCTACCACCACCACCGCCACCACCACCGCCAGCCGCACTCACTGAACCACCGTCTAGAAATAGAAACCTGCCCGGTCAGAGGTGAGAATCCTGGTGAGTATCCCATCGTCCAATAATGTTTGCCTCTCATCAATAATCATCCACCGAGCGAAATCATCAGTAAAAATTACGTAATCCATTGATAATCGTCTCCATTCGCCAATTGTAGTAGCCATTCGGCAAAAATTACTCAATTTAACTTTCATTTTTACGGAAAATTTCGCTCCGTGTGCAGATTGTTATGCCAGTACAATAAAATTAAAAATAGATGACATTAATGATTTCTTGAACTCGCAGATGTGTCTGGAGAAAAGTTGAAAAAAAATCATTTAATCAATCTCGGAACTTTTTAGGATTTTTGTACTTCTAAGTGACTAGGCTCACGGTAGGCTCTCTACCACCTCCGGCGTGAAAATAGACAGAAGGAATGGATCCAAAAAGGAGTGCGAGTAATTCAAGGTTGCAAATGATTAATTTGTCGGTTCGTAAGGAGTTTTATGCTTGTCGAATACTGAACTGGATTAGAAGGAAAGGACAATTCAAAGGAAGAATCCGTACCGTCTGTCCACTTGGCTGCACTACCGTTCTCCTGGACCGTGACAGCCAGCTGACCGGTATAAGAATTGAATGCTGTGCTAGATGTTGATGTTGGTGGTGCTGTTGGATGACTCGATGAGCCAGGACTCCTGGGTGCTCCTGATATCGCTGTATTACCCGCTCTCGGCATACTGTACAACGCTTCCGCCAGATCGGCAGCTCTCTTCAGGATTATCTCCTTGGGTAGCTTCTCAGGATCGCCCGGATGCCGTGGAATCAGCTTCTGTAACCTGGAGAAGCCCCACTCGATCGTCGGCTCGTTCATAGCTGAATCATCGAGGATCAATTCATTAGCACTCGTCATGCGAGATTAGTCTTAGATTGTTGACCTAGTGAGAACTTACAGACATAGACGAATCTTCCTGGGGAACCTTTGCAAAATTGTTTACTCTTGTAGGACAACGTCACTTCAACGACACCTGGTATCTGGCGGGGTGGGGTTTGAACTCTTATAGCGTGGTCTGTTATTAGTTCACTCCAGACGAGCATCGTACCGAAGACCACTTGAAGCCCGTCGAAGAAGTGTTCACCGATTATTATCACAGTAGAGCCGCCCGTCGTCCAACCTTCGCTCGGCGATATCGCTTTTATACAGGGGGTTTGTAAGGGCAATGCTGGATATAAGCCTGGAAGAGGAAGAATTATCGTATAATTATGAAGCCCCAGGTTCCTCTGAGTATTTTTCTAAGTCCAACTTTTCCGAACAAGAGACGCGGTAGTGTCTCGCCACCAGGTCCGATGGTGGATCAATGCTATCAGATTGTATCTAAAGACATCTGCAGCAACTTTGACCGAGACTTAGGAGACTTAGGAGACTTAAGGGACTGCAGAACGAAATTGGACATTTTGAGATCTCGTTTGATTGACAAAATGGCCGGTTATAAATGGAAAAATCGTCACCTTGGGAACGGAAATTAAGTTTTCAATCGGATACAATTGCAGGTTATCTGTGTTTGGTAGAGGAGTTGCGGTAGTGTCTCACCTCCCGGTACAATCAGTAAATGATCTCTGACTGTGGCCACCGCCATCTAGCGGAATTCCCAGCACCAGATGTACTTATTAAATTTCGTACCAGAAAATTGTACACGAAGAATAATGTGAATTTTCTGTTTATTCGGTCATGTGGCAGATATATATTTTATCATGTTGGCGTGTTCAGAGGTAAAATCGTGGAAAATCGTGGAAAATCGTGGAAATAGCGAGTGAAAGAGGATAAAAAAAAAAACAAGGACGGAGCGTTCACTGCATCGGGGATAGAGTCGGAAAGCAGGCGAAGAGAGGGGCTACGAGGAGGAAAGGGGGCTTTATAACAAGAAGGAAAGAGGAAAAGCTGAGGATGGTGAGGAAGAGGGAAGAGAGCGGCGATCGGGCCAGGCAGTGTCTCTGGGCTTGGAATTTATAACCCAATGATATCATTTTGTACCCCGGCGCAAACCCATCCTACCAACTACCACTCGAATACCCTCGTACCCGAACCCACCCAGCAGTTGTTGGAGGGTAGGAGGGCCACGAGCAGAGTGGCTGACATCATGGTATATTGCCTTCAGTGACGCTCAAACACTTTCCTCCCCTTGTGCTCTCTCTCTTGGATGTATAAACCACTGGAAATAAATCACAGTCGCTTAACGAAACTACGAGTGTGGTCGTTTGTCTTTTAACCCACGTGCGGCAAAATGTAAATTGTTGCTTTTATACTTCTTGTTCCATTGCTCGTCGTGATTTTTCAGCTTTAATTGAATAAATTTCATTACATTTCATTGGTTTTTTTTAGACGAAGTCATTAAAGTAGCTCATCAGTCACACAAATTTGTAAGAATTTTCAAAACTATAAGGACTAGCGGGAAACTGTTATTAGATTTTTGAATCGTAATTTTTTGCTCCATTTATTTACCGTTTTAGATTTTTAAGGAATCAATTTTGAAAAATCCGGATTTAACCTCGCGAATTATGGAAAAGTCCATTATTTTGTTTCGGTTAAAGATTGAAATCTAAAAATTTTATCAAAAAAATGAAAAAAAATAGAAAAAATATTCACACTAATTTCATAATGATTTACCGTTCGCTTTCGTCGATATTAACAATAATCAGAAGAAATTGACGACAAACCGGAAGCTAAATAAACGTGGCAACGTAGCCTCAATCAGCTGTCACTGCACGGCCGATTAGAGCGGTTTGAAATGGATCGATATTGAATATTTCATTTATTCAACAAACAGTTTCATAAATTTTGGTTGAAGACAGATTAATAATAAAGATTAATAATATTTTAAGCAGTGTTCAAGTGGAGAGGTTATGGCATCGACTACACTCGACTCCTGCATACGACTTGAATTTACAGCGTTGCCACGACTATTAGTGACCTAGTCGACTGAGTGACTATTCATTAGTTTTTTTATTTTTTAAACCCAGAAAATCTGAAAATTACTATATTCATGACTTGTATAATTCGTATAACTAATTAAAAAATGAATGTGATAATTTTTAGAAGTTGTTTAATTATTATACACTCAACGACTTCAGGGGCCACTGATGAGCTACTTTAAACGACCGCAATTCGCTCATTTGAAATTCATTTGATTTTTTTATTACTTACAGTGCGGTCTGAAAAAAAAAGTGTTATTCAATGCAAAAACGTTTTTGACGATGGGCGGAGTCGATCGTCTCCTAAAAAAATTATATACCCCAGACCTCGAATGGAACACCTGAAGCATAATCGGCAATTCATTATCAATTGATGAAATTTAAATGTTCACCGGAGAACTCATATTTATTTAATAAGAGTCTAATATTTATTATCTCTCGTTGAAATGGCAATTGCTGGCATAAAAAGTATCGGTCTCTTCTCGCTTGTTGACGGATCCGGAAGAATTCTATGAATGCAGATGATCTGCGGTGAGAATACATCGGATAATGAGTTTCCCTACATTTCGGTTAACCCGGTAATTTGGAAACTCCGCTGGGAGCATTGGTATTTATTGTGTTGTATACAACTCGAGGGAAGAAAGTCGCTAAATACGGTATACCGTACACGTTGGTGGACCACTCCAACCGTAGAGAATTACCGGTATGAGGACGAGGAAGACAACGAATTTCTGTTTCGCTTGGAATGAGTGGAGGGAATGGGACGAAAAACCCGGGAAAAAAAAGAGGAGGAGAGAGGCTGGAGTTTGTGCGCAGAGAAGGGAATACCGGGAGTACAGCCGTGGAATAAATAAAACAGTTGGTATGACTTCACGGCTGGATCTAAATTTTTTGACGATTCGTAGGTGAGGAGTGGCGAGCTCGCTGCGGCAATAGCGGGCGACAGGCCGGGTTTCCGCGGCAGAAGCTGAAATATTTTTTCTAAATTCTGAAGTGCTTATTAACCCGTCACTACTCGCGCCAACTTTCCGGCAATGCTTACGCGCGCGATGAGAGAAACTCGCGCGGCTGCGCGCGCATTCGTCACTTTCGTCTTAAATTTGGAAGTAATTATATTTATATATTATTTACATTGTCTATACAAAAATTGCGAACAGATTTCCGCTTTCCCCCACCCCACCACCCCCCCACCGTTCAGCTCTTCGGCCTTTACCGGCCGCGATCGAGCTCACCCGAAGCGCTCTCCCCTCCACCTGCCTTTAGGCGCGCAGTGAGAGAATCTCTCACAATTTGGGACGGAGCTTGATAAAATAAAAAAAAAATTAATTACAAATGTTAGGCCACTCGGACCGGTTGCAGAGGTAAGAGGGACAGTTATTCGGGGTATAGAAGAACATTCGCCGGAAAATATCGAGTTATCGGTCAAGTTTTCTATCCCCTGAAAAAAAAGCGCGTGAGAAAGCCTCATAGCGCGATCGCTGGCGGATTAAACCTACTGACACAACCGGTAAGTTAAAGACCAAAAAAACCCCCAAAATTCATAAATTAAATCCAAATAACTCCCTTTAGATTTTCCTTTCTTCCTCATCCCTGACATTTTGACGACTGAGAAGTTACTGTTACTGTATCGCAGGTATGACTGTCTCATTGGTATGCCCGTTTCGGCGTTTCGAGGGGTTCCCAAGAAAGCGTGATGGCGGGATATAGCACTACGCCCTTGGTTTTTCCCAACTACATGCCTCTCTCACTCCCGTCAACTTCCCTTCAACTCCCTCAACCCTCACCCCTCCTCACCCCCCCTCCCTCTATGGAGATAGCTTAAACTTAGCATTCACAAACCAACGCGCGCGCACACGCTCCGTGTGGAAACGACGAGTAGATGGAAAAAGGGGGCCGAGGGGTTGGCAGAAGGGGGAGGTGGGTTTTGCCAGAAAAGAGAAGAGTGGGAAGAGGAGGAGGGGGGGGGGGGCAATTCCGCGGGCTGTGTCTTTGCGCTCGTCGGGGCCTGGCGAAACCAGACAAAAGGGCGAGCGAAAGAGGGAAAAGAAAGAATACTATAAGAGGATGGAGGTACAGCAAAAAGAGGGAAAACTCGAGTGCTGTTAGAGAATGGGCCAGGGGGTGGGGGATTTGGGAACCTCACGAATGGAGAATGGTTGGGATCCTTCGTTTTCTCTTCCCGTCCCTGCCGCCCCCATTGATTTACATCTTGTCTTGTATGAGGGGAAGAGAGAGAGAGAGACAGAGTGAGAGAGAGGGAGAGGGAGAGAGGAACGGCAAATGGTATGCGGTGTATGTGGGAGGGGAAGTTTTGAGAGGAGCGATATCAGCCGTTTGTATGCGCGGCCGACGCCAAACTTTGCTGAATTGCCCTATGACTTCTTATATCTCATTCTCTCTCTGTCTTTCACTTTGGTGTTCGATTTTTTTTTTGAGGGAGAGAGAGGGGGAGGGGGGATCGTTGAGTCTTTTTCGAATTGTGTTTTCTCTTTACTTCAATGGTCCACCGACTTCCGGATGAAATGTGGGTGAGGCTGATTTGCGGAGGAGATTTGACACGGGATAGGTGAAATTTTTGGGGAGTCGATAGGAGTGAAATTGTTTATAATAAATGGTAGAAATTTAAAGTAGCTCATCAGTCACACAAATTTTTAAGAATTTTGAAACTATAAAGTAAAGACGCTAAATGTTATTGGATTTTTGAATCGTAATTTTTTGCTCGATTTATTTACCGTTTTAGATTTTTAAAGAATCAATTTGAAAAATCCGGATTTTACCTAGCGGCTTATGGGAAAATCCATTATTTTATCTCGGTTAAAGATTATAATCTAAAAGTTTTATCAAAAATATGAAAAAAATAGAAAAAATATTCACACTAGTTTCGTAACGATTTACCGTTCGCTTTCGTCGATATTAACAATAATCTGTAGAAATTGACGACAAACCGGAAGCTAAATAAACGTGGCAACGTAGCCTCAATCAG
>JAPYZM010001655.1:0-17187 GCA_030522845.1 Psyttalia concolor
CCCCCAGGGAACACGTCACCGATTCCTCTGTCCCCCCCAGCACGAGAAATTCCCTTCACTCTCTTTTTTTTTCTTTATTTCCAACCCTCGTTTTCCACACCCCCTGTGATTCTCCCTTTGGTGGGTCCTTCTCGTTTTAATTTCCCCACACTTGAGAATCCCACCCCACCAAAGTCACTTATTTTGTTCTATACTTTTCCAGTGCTGTTTCATCAACCACTTCATCCAATTCTCTCCATTTACTTCGTTGCCCTTCTCTGGATATTCCCTGGGGAGAAAAATACAAATCTGAAATCGTAATTAGACTCATTTCAACGTAAATTCAGTAAGAAGGGCAATGATTTTATTCTGCCGATAAATTACGACAAATTTTCGACTTTTCCTGCCCCGAAAATACTTGGCCGATCAAGGGACCCGATAGATACACTCATCGGATTATTACCTGTTCCATCAGGATGAAAATAAAACCAATAAAAGCGACTAAGCGACTAAATCCGCTCAAACATTGGGAGACTGAGTTTGTCGGTGTTAAGAGGGGAAATACGGATATCCAAAGGACAGATGCTCCGAAATTGCGCGCATACATTCAACTCCTCTTTACGATCCACCATCCAATCCTCATAGGATATTTCACTACTTCCAACAAAATTCGATCGCGGTATTGCCCCTCGTCATCACCCCAACACATTCTGTATATGCATGTCACGTTTCCGATTGGAATATCCGAGATATAGTAATAGTACGTGTAAAGCCCGAAATAAATTCACACACTGCCCACATGAAAAAGTGAACCGCGCCCGACTCATAAATCGCTTATTATTACGGCTTACAATCTACGGATAATTAATTCAATTGAAACGACAACTCAAATGAATGAGAAAACAATTGGACTATTTTTTTCTATTCTAACAATAACAGACGCAAAATTATTCCGGAATAATTAAAAGTAGCCGTGGAAATGAGAGAAAACAGTCGAACCGTAACACCGGATCGAAGACAACAATCGCGCACCTCCGGATCGATTTTGGAGTCATTCTCCATAACCCCCCATTGACGTTTTTCTATTCACCCGTTTCCCATGTATATTCGCAGAAATTACATTCGACCGTCTACCACAAAAAAAAAAAAATCAAGAATTGAAAAAACTAAATGAACCGAATCGTACATTATTTATAACACGGCTCCGTAGAACGAACAGACATGAGAGCCTGGCTGATTTCGTTACAATAATAAAAAAAAAACTAGAACGTTTTAAAAATTATTTGACCCCCCTCACACCTTTTGAACAATCACATTTTTCAGTTTAACTTGCACCCGTAATTTCGCCAATATAGTTAATGAATGAAATGATAATTAACACTGGACATAAACTCACTCTTTGTCAAATGACAAATGTTTTTACCAACATTTCACTCATTCCCGACTGATTATCATTATTTTAACTCATTCCAATAATAATTCATTGGTTTCTTTATTTAATCCCTTTGCAACAGCTCGAGACGTTTTTTTCGTCGATTGTCAACGAGTGACTGCCCTCCCAGACTCTTTTCCACTGCTATACGATGCGCTGTAGTGTGCGCGGTCTGCCGCGCTGAGTTTGGCGAGCTGGGGAGAACGAAACAGATGGCGCTATGACGTTCGATTCCCGGATCTTGTTACTGCGATTACCTGTAAGAAAGAGAGAGTGAAGGGTATACACTTATAATGAGAAAGAGGGAGACGATAGAGAATGGAAGGCCAAGTTGGTCTTTATTTTATTGTGGCAGTTGGAGGAAGAGGGAAGGATGCCGCAGCGAAGCTTCATTTTGGGTTTACGACCGATGATCGTGAAGATCGTTGGTGCGAATTTTCATAGAGGGGAAAATCTTAACAAATTCCTGAGGCATATTGAGCTAGTTGTACGGAAAAAAGGGGGAGTGTTTTGTTTTTACCGGACATAGGACAAAATCTCTGCCTCTGCCCAGAGATGAAAAAATACTACTGGTGAAAATGAGGGAGGGAAACGCTGAAATGAATAGAGGAGCCATCTAACGGGGGGAGGAAAATATATCGTCAGCATATTCCTCTAGATGGCGGATAGGCATCAAAATACAAGTAAGTGTCTTATACATAGGAAACAAATACAAATTGTGTATATGAACTTATGGATGTGACTGTACGCAGAGCTCCTAGTATTTCTCGCTATACCAATCACATTGCTCAACGTGGTAACCTCCTCTACACAACTGCATGGCTCCTCTGCCCCCATTTATATATAACACCAGGATTGGGTATACATGTATACTGGTGAATATAAAAATGGCAAATCTAAAGACAGTAACGTACGCGTTAAATACCCTTGAAGGTTACAATTGGAACAGCTGATTCAGTTAAACTCCATACCCAAGTTATAAGAAAATTGAAAATATAATCGAATGATTGTCAGACTTCCATAAGTAGTGATGATCTGTCTGTGATCAACGATGACAGGTTGCCTGGAGTATACGTAAACACAACGTTCAAAAATCATCCACGTATGTGTTAACCTTTAATGATAAGGTGACTGAAGATTAAATTACCAAAACTGAACGAGTTTTCAATAGTAAATGTCATTGATGTGTATATATTCTTGACGTAAATGTGATATTAATTAAACAGTGAAGATGAGAATAAGACCTGGAGTATTAATTTTACTGGAGCTGACGTTGTTCGTGCTGGTGAGGGCAGATGTTGTAAATGATAATGATAAAGAGCCCACGACCAAGCAGAGCGTAAAGCCGACGACTATTGAGGAGGATGATGATGATGACTTTGTTGAGGATCTGACGCATGTTTTTGCACAGTTGAAGGCACTCAAGGATTCTATGTTGAAGGTAGTGCCGGCTGCTGATCCGTTTTCTGATGATAAAATTACAAAACAATCCAAGGAGTCGGCAATCAGTGATGAAGATGGTTCATCTGAGAAGGATGAAAAAAATGCAGCTTGGAGAGAAATGCTCAAGGCTGCGAAAGACATTGGTTTGGAGCCTGTTCCCGGTTTTGCCAATTCGGAAACCTTACTGTCTAGTTGGGAAGAGGAGTCTGAGGAGGATTATAGTGAACATGAAGAAGAACCCACAGAACCATTGACCCCGGAGCAGCAAGAAGGTTTGTCCACTTGACAAAATTTCCGTTCAGTTAACTTGACATATCCGTCAGTTTTTAAAAAATACATCTAGTAATTTAAGACAAATAGCAAAATATTTGTCAAGACCTTTTTTGTACATCCAATTGAGAGCTATGAAAAAGGTTACTACATAAATGTTGAAAGATTCATCAAATAAATGAAGTATTAATTTTACTAGAGCTGACATTGTTCATGCTGGTGAGAGCAGATATCGTGAACAACTTTTGATAAAATAGTTACTACTGAATTGTTGGATGAGTGAATGATGAATTGAATGATAAGTGAATACATGAAATCAATATATCTAGTTATGGAAATAAAAACAGTATTTTGTACATCAATTTCTATCACGGGATTTATTTTCCAATTATCAAATGATTTACTGGAAGTGTCTACAAATGAAAACAATGATCAAGAAAAAACCTGAAATATTCAGGTAAATAGTGAAGCTCTTGGAAAATTTATGCTCCATATTGCATCATTCTCACACTTATATCTAGTCAATTCAAAGGGAAAACTTCCAAGGATATTAGCAAACAAAATTAATATGTCTGTTAGTTTGTTATAGAAGAGATATTTGGGTAAGTAAATCTTTCCTCTTCCAGACCCGTGGCATCGTTAGTATGTAGTCACATAGTCAGTGGAACTAAAAGAGTGACTCACTTGGTTTATTTTATAATTTGGCTTTTTGGGGTTTCCATACCCACGGCATCCACGTCGCAAGACCTGAACAACAGTCATGTCTGCGAGCCTCTTATTTAAAACGCTATATCATACACTCTAGGAAGGAATTAAACTATTGTTCAATGTACAATTTAACAATTTTATATCTGTAGAAGGAAGGAATCAGTTAGGGAGTTTTATTCATCTACATGAATGCCCATACTATTAAATTATTAAATTAAATGAATCTATCAACTGAAAGAAAGAATCCCAAAAGATTTTTGTGCCTGAGTTTTTTGTCAGAGAGCTAGAAAACACAATGAGATAGAAATTGTTCTTGAATTTCTTTGTTTTCTTTTAGTTAATTTGACTCGTTATAAAACTGACCAAGCTCCTATAAAGATTTCATTTTTTTCCTTCCAGCCGAAGAATTATTTAAGAAGGCCCAAAGTATGCTGAATGCTACGAGGGGTAATAAAGCAGAGGCTTACAAACTGATAACTGTTGCTGCAACTTTGGGACATAGGGAAGCTAGATCTATGTTGGCATGGGCTCAGCTGCTCGGGACTCAAACTGGGCTCCCATCGGCCAATCAGGACATTCCTGCTGCTTTTCAGACGTTCAAGGAGCTCGTCGAGACTGGACTCCCTTCAGCGCACATGGTAGTTTTCTTGTCATTGAGAGAGAATATTTTTTGCCTTTAGTTTACTAAACAATACGATTTTCAAGGATTCGTGTAGAAGATTATGGATTTAGTGAAGGGATTAATTATGTTAGGGGAAATTATCCAAAGGAATTTCATGTAATTCCCTCTCTGCGTCTTTTCATAAAAAAGTTTAGCAAATTTTCCCAGAAGACGTCACTAATTTTGAAGATATTAGGCATTAGGAAGTGTTATACTGACACTGATAAATTGAGTACTCACTTTTTTTGTAAAAACTCGAAATTTCAGTACCTGAAAACTATTTATTGTTAAATAAAGAAAGAGCAAGAGAACCCAGATATAATTCTGAGACTTTAGATGCAGATTTCATTAAAAATTATTGCTCGTAATTTTTCTGGAAACGACGATTTCGTTTGTTTGCAGGAAACAGAAGGACATATTCTATTAATTTGGAAGCTCAAGTTGTATTCCGAGGATTATTGTTCCGTTCAAATTTCAGCTGATAGAATGTGAAAAGATGATACTACTGGCTAAAATTAGCACGGAAGAAATCATTTATCCAAAATCATGTAATTGCTAGCAAACGTGATTATTCTTAAATTTTTGTCTATTTACACTAGGGAATGGGATTCTTCTATGCAATGGGTCTTAATATGGTGAACGTATCGCAAGGAAAAGCATTCCTACATTACACGATAGCAGCCCTCGGTGGGGACACACGAGCTCAAATGGCCGTAGGCTATAGACATTGGGCTGGAATTTCCACAGTAACGACCTGTGAACGAGCTCTCGATTATTACCGTAAAGTAGCGAATAAAGTTGCTGAGCAAGTGTCTCTCAGTGGGGGTCCACTTGTTCAACGCATTCGGCTGTTGGAGGAACAAGAAAATCCAGAATATAATTCTGGGATTTTGGATGACGATTTGATTGAATATTATCAGCTATTGGCAGAGCGCGGGGATGTACAAGCACAAGTGGGATTGGGCCAGCTTCATTATCAAGGTGGGAGAGGAGTTCCTTTGGATCATCAGAGAGCTTTGGATTATTTTCAACATGCCGCTGATGCAGGGAATCCTATTGCCATGGCTTTTCTTGGGAAGGTTTGTTTTATGTCTGTTTTACAAAAATAAGCCTGCACAAATTTTAGAAACTGTTGCAAGGCCGTTTTTTCCTTCTCTCTTCTTTCCCTACAGATTTATCTCGAAGGGAGTGATATTGTTCAACAAGACAATGAAACCGCTTACAAATATTTCGCAAAGGCAGCGACGTTGGGAAATCCGGTAGGGCAAAGTGGCTTGGGTCTGATGTATTTATATGGTAGAGGGGTTGAACGTGATACAACGAAAGCACTGCAGTACTTCTCCCAGGCAGCTGACCAAGGCTGGGTGGATGGTCAGCTCCAATTAGGCAACATGTATCTCAGTAAGTGTCTCCAATAAAATTGATGTTCCCTGTTATAATCATGAATGCCGAAAATTTCTCTCGACAATTTTGCTTTGAAATTACTTCTTCTCAATGAAATGTGATCTAAATTTCGAGTGCAATTTTTATTTTCCTCAATAACAACTGTTAAAATTCCGTCATCAACAGCACCTTTCTTCCATAAAATTAATTAATTAAAAACAATTAATTTTCAACAATTTCCGAACCAGCAATTACTTAAAATGATTTGTTCTATGTGTAAACAGGTGGTACAGGTGTTCGCCGTGACTATAAAATGGCAAATAAATACTTCAATCTAGCCAGTCAATCGGGTCACGTTCTGGCCTTCTATAATTTGGCCCAGATGCATGCAACAGGCACAGGAATGATGCGGAGTTGTCCAACGGCGGTGGAACTTTTGAAAAATGTTGCCGAGCGAGGGAAATGGAGTGATCAATTGATGACAGCGCACACAGACTACAAAGAGGGTAGAATAGACCAAGCCTTCATTCGTTATTCCCTTTTAGCAGAGATGGGGTACGAAGTGGCTCAGAGTAATGCCGCCTTCATCCTGGACCGTGGAGAGACAGAAGTATTAACATCTGAGGAGGGATTAGTGATGGCTCTGGCCTTTTGGGCACGTGCAGCAGTCCAAGGATACTCTCCAGCTCAAGTCAAACTTGGAGACGCTCATTATTATGGTCGAGGAACTCGAGTTGATTATGAAGCTGCTGCGGGATATTATAGGCTCGCCTCTGACCAGCAACACAACGCCCAAGCCATGTTTAACCTTGGGTACATGCACGAAAGGGGATTGGGTTTGGCTCGTGATCGACATCTGGCCAAGCGATGCTATGATCTAGCTGCTGAGGCTAGTCCTGATGCTCGCATACCTGTTGCCCTAGCACTTACAAAATTATTTTTACTCTTTGGCATTGACTATCTTCAAGAGTTCAGCTTCGCTGAACAATTCAGTAAATGGGATCAACTGTTTGGTCCCAACTGGGATCTCTATCTCATTGGACTCTTCACGGGTTTAGTCAGTTTGATAATATATTTTCGCAGACCACAGCCACCACCTGGTGGGGTTAATGGCCCTGTTAACTAGTTGACTTTTGAGTGGATTTCTTTCTTGTCTAACTATAAAACTGTAGTCAAGTGAGGGAACGAGATGGGTTGAGTTTGTTTCCGTATATATCATTTTTTTGTGAATATCTTGGAATTATGGCTGATATGATAGTGCGAGTTTTTCCCTATAAAATGACGACGTGATGCTACTCCATCTTGTTTCAGCAATTCACTACCGAGACAATTGTGGTTCTAAGCTCAGAGTTTATTAAATATTTGTGTAAAAATATTATTGAGTTTCATTCTCAGTAATTATGAGTTGTGTATTCTATTGATCATTGCATGCTGAACGCCTGTCAGTGAATATATGGATTGTATGTTTTCTTTTTGTCCATTGGATTCATTGTGTTTGGATGAGAATGTATTCAATAGATGCTGAGCTCAGCTCCGTTGAGATTGGATGTCAAAACAGAACAGTTAATTGTTTTACCTACGGAGAAAAATATGAACGTAGTAATCAGTTTTGATGTTTGCTGAGTGAGAAAAATATATTGTCAAGAACCAAATACTTGTTAATGACTGAAGTTTGTATTATGAAGATATAGGGAAGCAGAAATCTAAGAAAATATGAGTAAATAAATAAGTTCTTATAAAATTTCTGAATAAATACTTTATTTATGTCATTGATGGTTAATTGTCATTTTTTTTCAGAAAACGTCATCAATTTTCAAGAAAGTAGGGGTCATAATTTAGTGATTATTTTTAATGATTATACCGTGGAAGATTCATTTTTGTGTGCAATTAAAATTGGTGTATCGAAGGATTCTTTTAGTTTTTCTGCAATTTTTTTTTGTGCGAGTACAAAATACGATTATATTTATTGACAGATTTAATATTTTTCATTGAGACCTTGTCTGAAGCTCTGTCATGTAAGATGGTGGATTGATGGAGACAAGCAGAATCTTTTATTTAATTGTAATTAATGGAAAAAGGCTCAAAAAATAGAAAAAGCGGGGCGCGTAGCTTGTTGGTACTAAATGACATCACTATGGTTACCATCAACAAGAATGAATCCATGATGTAGGCTCAACAGCATCAGCTAATGAAAATTATGTGAAGTGAAAAATTGAATTATGGGAAAGAAGAAGAAGAAGAAGGGAGGCGACAAAGAAAAGAAAGCTAAAAAAAAACCGGCAGCCAATGAGAGAGACATTGTCTTCTACGAACAACAGATCCTCGATAATAATCGACAATTAGCTAGGTACAGTGAGCATTCATAATGAAAAACAAATCCCGAGCTAACTATTAATCAAGTATTTTCCAGACTTAAAACGCGTAACGAGTTTCTCGAGGGAGAATTGGACTCTCTGAAATCTCAATTGACTCGCCTAGAGGACGACAGGTCTGATGTTGTTGCTCATTTGAAGAGGATTCTTCAACAGAAGACCGAGGAAGCTAAAGAACTCGGAGAAAGACTTCTGGCTATGGAGGAACTTCGTAAAGATGAGAAAATTGCGTACAAAACTAAGGAAGAATCGATGTTGCAGGAGTATCATAATATGGAAACGAATTTAAATGCTGAAGTGAAATTAGTCTGTAAGGAAGTATTTATTTTTTAGCATAAATAATTGGACAAAGAAATGGTAAAATAAGGCAAAACGGAGAATGACTTCTGAACAATAAAATAATCCTTTATGGAATATTTTTAGAATAAAACGTTGAAAGATATTAAACGGTGGAAAATTCGATGATTCCTAATTATTGAGTGTGTTAAGTTACGTTGGATCAAATCATTTTACGAGTTCTGAAATTAAGTATTTTTATTAAAGAAACTTGTTCATTCATTATCTTCATAAATTTAGCTGGAAAATTGAACGCCCTCGAAGATTGGAGGAATGCAAGAGCCGAGTTGACTCGAAAATTTGAAATCCAGGAAGAGCAAATGTCAGAACAGGAGCAGAGGCATCGTGAGGCCTTATATGAAGCTGAAAAATCCTTAGTGATCGGCAAGGCACAGTAAGAGGCTTTGATTTTATCCAGTAAAAAATTGTAAAAATTCAATCCAATTGCTTATAACTAACGAACTCATTCCGTTCCTCTTTAATTTAAGGGATGTGAGAAAAATATCGAAAATTTTTTTGACAACGTAGTAAAAGAAATTAAATTTTTCAATGCTATCTGCAATTAAATTTGAAAATAAATTAATAATAGCAATTATAATTTCTCTATTTATTTTGACTACAATGGTTAATTTGCTGTTGCCGTTTCTGAAGTGAATTGGAGTGAAAATTTATTTTTTGGAACAAAATTAAATCCTTCAAATTGCTTTTGCGTTGTCATGCTGAAGTTATAATGCCTATAACATTGCTTCTCAAAACGACTCTTTTCTTTAATACTCACCTCATCTAAAAAATTGTTAGTCAACAGATTTATCTAATAATGAATTATTTATTTTCTACAGGATGCAGAGGGAAATGCAGGAGCGCCTAAACGACCTCGCCCTGAGCTTTCAGGAAGCCACAAATCTTCGAATGGCTGATGCAACTCAACGAGCGATCCGAGAGAATATAGCTCTCAATAGCGAACTCGATGACACCTACAAAATTCGTCAAGAACTTGAGGAGAAAATGCAGATCTGCAAAGAGACTGAACAAAAGACACGACTTCGGGCTTCGTTAATCCACGAAGAATTGCAGATAGCTTTGAATAAAATGTTTGAGCAAAATAAATTCATCGAAAAGATTGCAGAAGATCACTTGAATGCTATATTACTGCAAGCTGAAGAGCGAAGAATGGAGCAGTGTGTCGGTAGTAAGGATGAATTCATGGAAACGTTGAAGTATAAACAAATTACTCTGGACAACGAAGCTAGGAATATTGAACAGACTATTGAGGAAGCTGAGAAGCAAACGAAAGATATTTTGGAAAATGTCGAGGTCAATCGCCTACGAATTGAACAATTGAGCAGTATTCTACGTTCGGTGAGGAGTATTGTAATGCAATTGCCAGGAGAAATGGCAGATATTTCCTCAACGCCTTGTGTCACCTGCGATGGAGATTTTAAGAGCAAACTTTTGCAAATATATAGTATTTTAGAGAGTTCGAATATAACGAAAACGATAAATGATTGTTGATTGTTTTCTCCCATGTTTTTTTTTTAATTCTCAATATGTAAGTCCTGTATTGAAATACTGACACATGCTGTCATTCATTTTATTTAATTAATGCTGATATTATTCCAAAAATAAGTGACTCAAAGAAGACTTATTAGAATTTCTCGCTAATCAATCCCAAATTTTAGATTGATTTTATTCTTCCGAATTGCGAGGTAAGCGATGTTCTGGAGCCGGTCACACCCGAACTAATAATTTTTGACAAACATGGATTTCAAATTCGTACTCTGCCCTAAAAAATTGTGCCGGATGGATCACCTGTAATACACATTTACCCCTGAATTATCAGACGAATATTAACCGATATTTCCCAAGCATGATTGCGCCATAAATAAACCAATAATAATTGGCCGCACTTGTTTCATTCTGAAAATTATAATCCTTTTGAACCCACGAATAGAAGAATATCAAAAAGCTCCTGGATATTTGATTGTAGATTGTTTCCTCTTCCGTGTATTTTTTCGTCAGCGCTTAATTTAATTTTGTAATTTTTTTCACATATTTCTCCTTCAAATTCATGTAATAATGGAGTTGGATGGCGCAGCTGAAGAGGAGAAGATATATCCGACTCATTTGCAGAAGGAGCTATATGAAATTCAAATAAAGGACATTGGAAATCGCATAGACAGGTTATTCCATTAACAATATTTCCTGATTATGTGGCTATACGTTTAAGAATTTCTCCTGTTTAATTAGGAGAATTATAGGTAAATGTTTAGTGGATTCACGCCAAGGAGTATTCTTAGGTCCCCAGCGAAAATGACCGTGAAACTCGTGTTTAGAATGGATAATCCCCCCCAGTCAACATTTTGAATGAACAGTGGTACCTGTTGTGTCCAGCGTCGAGACATGTGGATCAGTAGTCGAATTTCATTACATCGTGGGTGAACACCAGTATTGAGTGAATTGTGGGCACCATTACGATAACCGGGGCGACAAATTTTGATCTTGTATTTCCAATGTATTTCGTCTCAGGAATTTAGGAAAAATGATTAATAACATTGTAGTTTTTCATTTTTTAATGGGAAAATTTCCTATATTTCCAACCTTACCTTATACCTTACAATATTGGGACTTTGGGGGGGTACTTGAGCCATTGAACAAATCCAAAATTCAAATTCAATTCAATTAATCTTGTAAATAGATTAAGGTTCACAGCGAAGTCAAAAGAGTCACAGGGTGCCTGTGTGTTATCACAAGGGTCACAAGGAGCCGCCTGTGCGTTATCCTCACAAGGGTAAAAAATTCGTTTTATCCATCGCGAGTAAATAAATATAATGAAATATTTGTCTTTAATTAATATCCAATAAATTCTGCTTAATGCGTTGAAAATATGCTATTATTTTCAATTTCAAATTGTCGAAATGGGGGATGACTAATTGAAATGGAATTTTTTTTCCGAATTCCTGATAAAAAATACGTTGGAAGTAAATAGTCAAAAGTTGTCGCCCTGGTTATCGGAATCGCCAGATCTGCTAAATCTACTAAACATTTACCGAAATATAATTTTTACTTTTTATTTTAATTGACTGTCTTAATAATCCGCTTGCTTTCAAACCATTGACCATATCTTTTATAATTTTAAATAACCATGGTTGAAACTCATTAGATAAGTTTATGATTTTTGTAGATTAGATGACAGAAATTATGACCTGCTGGATATATGCGAGGAGATTAAGCAGAATATCACGTCTACTGACATCAAAACATCTGATCAAATTGCTGAGATCAATCGAGAACTCTTTGTAGAGTTATCTAAAATAGATAATCGAAAGAGTGAAATCAAAGCGATTGAAGCGCAACGAGTTGAGACTAAAGAAAAACACGTGTGTACAGTTGATGAATTAAATGCAAAGTATGAAGTGACTTTCCGAGCGCTGATCTCGAAGATTAAGAAATTGAGTAATTCTATCATTTGATTATAGCATTTAAGTAAACCGAATGAAGTCATTTCAATCCGAAATATGACCCTTCATATGCGGGAAAACATTTTGGAAATTACTAAATTCAGTAGTGAAATGTTAAAATGAGGTAAATGCATTTTTCGTACAATAAGTTATGTGCGACAATCTTGTAGAGGAAGCGCGGTAACGAAATTATCATAAAAAATCCCTTGCAGTCCATGTTTGGATTTACAAAAAAGGTTTGGGGAAAAATTGCGCTAGCTCTTGGCATTTATTATTTATTGATCTAAATCTTATGCCTGGCTAAATGTACTTAAATTGTTTTAGCACTTCACTTTCGCCAAATAATTCCATAATTCTCTCCGTCAGAGATTAATTTCCGCCTGCATCTGAAAGCTTGTGCCTCATTATCCATTATTTATTATTGATATTTTATTCTCAATACGTTGTCCTATAACGATAAAGTCCTTCATTGATTGATTGGTCCAGATGCTAAGGTCAATGCTTTAGAAGATTACAAGAATAAAAGAGAAAAACTTCGTGAAAAGCTGAAGGCTCGTGATGAATTGATCGTGAAAAGAGAAGAAGAGGTGAAACAAAAATTGCAGAAGATAAAAATTCAATACAAAATCGATAGAGCAGCGTGAGTAGTATTCGCTCTGAGGAAATAATGGGAATGAGTCCATATTATCTAATCATTTTTCAGCTTACTCGACGATTTACAAAACCAAATATTCCAACGTGGAATTGCCTACGAAGCGGAGAATTCCAGGAGAACGAGTTCCCTCACTCGATGCTTATTCAATAATAATATATTCATAAAAAACGAGATTCAGACGATCTATGAAGAAATAAATCATGAAGCAGAACTGTGTGGAGAAAAAGAGTAATAAATGGTGGACTACTATAATTACATTATTTAAAAAATATATAGAAAATGTGGATGTTTGGTAATATCGGTCTGTGCTAGTCTTCTCGAAAATACATTTGTTTGGTTGGGCAACAATTTTTTTAAGTTCTATGAAATAATGGAGTACGTAATAAGCACTTTTTTCGGTATGAATTTTTCGGGAAATATGAAGCCCTTAAAATCTAGAAATTCATTCTAAAAACTAACAAATTTTGTTTTCTGTGTGTTGACAAATTCTAGGAAAGCCACTTGTTTGTCTGAGATTCTCACAATAAGCTAACGTGTCATTTTTCTATCCTCTTGATATTTCATCATGACATTATGGAAATAATTGAATCCATTTTTAGTAAAATTATGTATTTTCAGTCGCACAAAGTCTTTCAATCGAGCTTGGGCTCGCAACAGTCGGCTGGAGTTAATGAAAGCTTTGGAAACGTTGCGTTTTCAAAAAGGATTGAGTCAGCATCTAAATGAATCATGCAAAAAACCTCACGTAGACCAAACAGACACAACAACATTAGATCACGAACATCTGGATAATGATTATCTTATCGAAATTCGGAAGTCAGAGGCCTTGATTAGTGAACAAAATTTGGCTAAAATACAAACATCATTGCATCAGACAAATGTGAAATTATTTTCTGCAAAAAATCAACTCAAACAAACTTCAAGAAAAGTCAATTCTATCGTTAAAACTTTGTTCGATTTGAAGTATGCCATTGCTTGTACTTTAGAATTACCCATTATCCGTGACTTTGGAATTGAAAAGTTGGCGCAAAATTTTGCAAGAATGTCGAAAAATGAATTTGTTTCCTACTTATTGTCGATAGTGGAAAAAAATAAATAATTACGTTATCACTTTTCATAGTTCAGTTTAATGAAAAAACGAATGTGTCGCATTTTGAACATTTTCTTTTGGTGTCTGTTGTTCGTTTGAAGAGTGATTTTTAATTTAAAAGTGGGCAAAAAATTTCGAAATATTGGAAAATTTTTTTCTCTACTTACTTTTCAATGATGCGAATGTGAAGTGAATGAAGTGTCTTTGCCTTATTCTTTCTCAGGCCGTCGCCGGAATTTGACTCTTATTATTTAATTGAAAACATTGTATTTAACGAATAGGTTTTTATATATTTTTGTTATTCCATAAAAATACAAAATTTATTTGGAATTATTAGGTAACGTAATTTTGTGATCAGGTTTTATAAACTTCTTGACCTTCGGCTTGTTACGTTTCCTGAAAAAAAACAGAATAATTTTAATTAAAAATTCATTCTGTCAGTAAAAACATTCTATGTAATTAGTACATTAGGACATTGCATAATACTTAGTTTTAGCTGAGCGAATTGTATATCAATTGTAAAAATGTGATATTTTACTTACAGAACTAATTTCGCAGGTGCCAAGATATTTCTCTGCTGCATCGACTTGAACCTTTCTTTCAGTAGATTTCCCGCAGGTTCTGACCCCCTCAAATTCCCAGTGAGCTCGAGCCCCAGCTTAAAGGCCTCTTCAGCAGGTTCAAATTTAGTTTTGCTTAGCACTTTAGGCTCCTTCGCCTTTCTCTCCACCTTCTTTTTCCTCAATTCTCTCAAAATGTGATTTTTCTTCTCCTTTCCCTCAATACTCTTCTTAATCGATTTGAGCTTATACATATCCCCAATCTTTTTCTTCTCCACCTTCTTTGCCTTCATCTCCAGAGCCAGTTTTCTTTGCTCCTTTTGCTTCCTCCTCTGCACTTTCGTCTTCTTGATATTCTTCACTGGTAACTTGGCAGGTTTGACATCGATATTGTCATCATCGTCAGGTTCAGACTTGACTTCGACAGTCTGAGGCAATGGCAAACCCTCAGAAGCATCTTTCAGCCAATTTTCATCCTTCTCCCTCTGAGAGACCTTCTTGAACATTTTAGTAGTCACTCTCTCAAGATGTGCCTCCTCCTTCATTAACTTCAACTCTTTATCAGCGAGCTCTCGAAGGAGAGACTGATGATCCTCATAGGAAGGATTATAAGACGTTCCTGGATGTGGAGCCTCAATGCTTGGTACTTGAGACTGTTTCGTGTGCACTGCCAATGGAACTCGCCTCTTGCCAATCCCCTTGACAATTAGCGTGTGGCGAACGGCATCAGCTGTCAACCACTGAGTGTCAATCTCTTCAAGAGCTTTTTCCTTGGAATCATCCTCCCAAATATCTCCCTTGAACTCATCCCTCTTCGGACGATTTTTACGTTTAATCTCTGCAAGCTTTCGGTTCTTCGCTGCCAGTCTTTCCGTTAATGTTAATTTACCACTGAGTTTTCTCATTTGTTCAAACTTTTTAGTGATCGGATTCTTACGTTCCTCTGGTGTTTTCACTCGATTACGCTTTGTTATTGGATCTGGAACTGCTGTATGCGGTTTCAGTGCTGCATAACATCTGGGTTCAGCATTTCGCAATGCTTCTCTGTATGCTGCTTTTGTGCTGATAACATTTTTTAAATTGTCGTCGGGGGTTAAGTCTATCTGGAAAAGATCTGTGTCCGTGCGGTTTTTAAACGGTATTCCTAGACGTTCCTCCAGTCTTGAATCTTCGAGGAAGGAGTCCACATCCTTGGTATCCACGTACTTACGCCAAGATTTCTTCGTTTTCTTGGATACCCTCTTTCGTTTTTTTATTACGTCACTCATATTAGATAATAATGGTATTCGCTGAAAGATCGACTATATTAATTTATTTCGATTTGTAAATATTAGAACACAGAACAGTACTTCACACGTGTTTTCCGATGGTATGCAGGTAGGTTATGATTGTTTGCTTGGAAGTAAGTGGCGCGGATGGTAATAAAGGGGACTGACGTATCGCACGAGTAAAAGGTAAATACATATCGAAAATTGGGCGGGTGGAAAGGAGAGGATTACAAAAAATTGACCTCGGGAGCATAAAAGTTCTAAACAATACATTGAGGTTTTATCCAGAACAATTGAACTACTGACATGATTTCTTTAATTGAATTCCCGTGAAAAGTCTCGAATAACTCACTCTATGTGTTTGTTACTTTCAATTTTTTAACGTCGTACAGTAAAATATCGTTCGACCCCAATTTTGTGGAAGACTATTTTTCCAGTCTGATGCCCTATCACAATCCGTTTTGTAATATGAATATTGGGATGATCGACACTTGGCTGTTTGATTAATCTGGAGAATCAGAATTTTATTTTATCTCCTTCAAAGTGATCACGCTTACGACACGGCGATTTCATATCACTATCGATTACAAAATATGTTTGTTCTGGTGCAGAAGAAATTTTCTATATTAATATTTATTTTTTTAAATTATTAAAAATTCACGATTCCCGGTGGAATAATGCTTACAATTTCTCCAGAATTTTAATCTTTCTTTAAATCGCTTTATTACGGATGTTGAGTTAAATTTCGGTAATCCTTCGTCCCTTTTAAACAACGACTGAATTTCTTCCTCATTTGCCACCGTCATTACTATTGAGATCTTTTCTGGTAATTGTCACTTATAACACCTCCAACCAATTTTCACTTAAAACCGAATAGATTTACCACTTAGTACCTAAACTAAGTATAATCCCCACAAAAATCAAGTGGGACTCGATTAGGTGAAAAGTTATAGTGATTGGAAAATAGCAGATTTGTGCACTATGGTGCACCTTGTGGGGTTCACTCCAGCCGCGTCCCCGTCGCGAACCCTGGGTAACGCTAAGTGCTGGAAAGATTTTCATATACCTTTCCCGTACGTTGAATTGAATTTATTGAATTTATTTTAACTTTAAAATTTATATACCTTCAGTTGGGAAGGAGTGGGGAAGAATCCGTACAACTACCCAAGCATACTAAATTTCAATTCATTATGTCTTGACATCATCAATTCATTTCAAGCAACCAGGTTTCCCATGCTAGAAATGGTATAACCTATCACAGACCAACTAGAATATACCATGTTTTATTCGTTTTGACAATGTAAGTGAAGAGGTGCTATAACGTACTCTTATCTGACTGAATTTCTCCGTCATTTGCCACCGTCATTACTATTGAAATCTTTTCTCTCCTACGATTTTATTACGGTAAAAATATTTCTTAATATTCTATTACGGTCGATATTTTCCCGAATTCTCGAAATCTTAATCTTCGCTTTTCGTCACTAATCCTTGCTAATTCCTACGCTCAAAACAGTTGTCATATTTAAATTGGTTTATAACTACAGCCGTCCGTTCAATTTTATGATTATTGCC
>JAPYZM010001656.1:0-17177 GCA_030522845.1 Psyttalia concolor
GTTGAACCTCCCGTAAAGGTTCGGCTGGCGCCCAACATTTCGGATGTTAGAGGCAGTGCGCGTGTGAAAACACTAGTTTTGATATTTTCCCGGCTGAAATACGCCGGGAAAAATACTCATTACAAATTGGAACTGTGCTGGCTCAATTGTCATTTATCTAAGCCCATCTATGGACTATAGTACTCCATTATTCTCATATACGCGTTTAACTATGTGTTTCTTTCACGATTCAAGTGAAAAAATGACAAAAATTATTTGCAATTTTTTTTGTCATTAATCACTAAACATGATATTTTTTTTATTAAAAAATAACTGGATAAAATGTTGGAAAATTACTAAGACATTTGATTTAATACTGAAGTTCACAAAAATTGCGTAAAATGTCCTTTCAGCCCTTAGAAAATCCGTGGCTTGGAAATTTCCTAAAATTATCGGGTCAGAAAACCGTTCCCCCTCCCGAGTATCAGTGCCCACGCAAGCGCAATACTCTGTCATTTAGTTCCGGGAACAATATTTGGAGGCGCTGAGACACCTTGGAACATTGCCAACAGCGTCATACAGGATAGGCTATCCAGGTAGTATAGAAGTCAGTGGTCTATCCAGTTAGTATAGAGATCAGTGATGCCACGTTGACGAGCGTGACGTATAGGACCACATGACAGGAGAAATTCACATTGGCCCTAGTAACAGGGCACTCACTCTCACATCGTTGGGATCAGCCAACCAGTTAGCACGTTAATTGTCTCCTCTAGTTTCTCATATTGTTTGCTCGGGTTAATTCATTAATCAACCACTATCCACTTCTATCGTAATTCATTTCATTGTTCCGAAGCCGCTCAAAGTTTATATTGTTTCGTTAATTGTGACATTCTCTGATAAATACAGTGACGTATTATTTGTGAAAACCCATGTGCATTGACTCTATTAATTTTCGGCACCCATCATCCACCTATCCTCACCCACAGAATACACATCCTCGCTCATCCCCCCAAACCAGGCTACTCATCCAACAATTTATGGTCCGTCGAGCCGGATAGATGGTGAACTTTTCGGGTTTTTTTGTGGTATTTTGTGGTTCTCGGGACTGTGAGCGTGGGCAGTGGTTCTCAACGCAGCGCTTCTCATCGGGCAGTGATCTCCAACCTCACCATCTCAGACGAATCCTTCGCTACAGCCTGGGACCTCCTGTTGTCGCGCTATGAGAATAAAAGGCTACTCATTTCAGCGTATTTGGAGCAACTCATCAATCCCCCGGCGATGACAGGATTCTCAGCGAAGGAGTTTAACGTTTTGCTCACCAGGGTCACAGAAGGGCTTACAGCATTGGAAGCTCTCGGCGCCCCTACCGATCTGTGGACTACGTCGTGGTCCATGTGACAATCCACAGACTTACTCCCAAGCTCCGAGAGGCCTGGGAATTAACGGTAGGCTCATCTCAAAAGTACCTCACATTTGCGAAACTGAAGGCGATTTTGACAGCTCCGGCCAGAGCTACGTAGAGCATTGAGATTCACTCGCCTCCAAAACCTGCAACTTCCGCCGGCTCATCAAGGGGGTCACAGGGCTCATCAAAGGCGACCTCAACGGCTAGGGTCCATCAGATCACAGCTCAACCCTGCCAACTTCCAAGGACCGCTCCGAACACCACATCATCAGGGAAGGTTACCTACGCCTACTCGATGTATCATGACAACCATTACCTTTCTTCTGGCCCAGCCTTCAAGAAGATCGGAGTAGCAGCTCGCTGAGAGTTAGTGGAGAAACACTACCTCTGCTACAATTGTCTGGGACGCCACTTAGTTCACCACTCCATGCTCCACATGCCATCTGCAGGGGCCACTCAACAGTCTGCTCAACCGAAACCGGGAGCAGCGGTCAAAACTCAGGATAGCAGTGTACCGGTCACAATGTACACTCATCATGACCTGTATTGCCTTACTTGTGCGTCCAGCAAGCCCTGATCACAAGGCCCGACTACTCATCGATCCAGGGTCTGAGATCTCTATCATCTTGGACAAACTCGTATGTCAGCTGCGGTTGACCAGGCTCAGGACATCAACCAAGATCGCAGAGATTGGAGATTCGACATCTGAGCCCGCATTAGGCGAGGTACGACTGACAATACAGTCCACTCCATCTCTGTTTCAGCTCACCCTTAATGCATATGCGCTCAAGCAGCTCACGACGCCACTACCTACGTTCTCATCAGGAGCTCTCACACGGGACCACCTTCAGGGTCTTTAACTGGCCGACCCTAATTTTCTCACCTCAGCTCCAATCGACATCTTGCTTCGAGCTGATGTATATGGGCAATTGATCTGTCCAGAGGTCATCACCAATGGGAAGGACTCTCCGTCTGCTCAGCGCACGCACTTTGGCTGGATTGTCTTCGGTCCGACGGAGGGTCCCAGCTCGGTTCAAGCGGCATCAGTGCACGTAGTAGTGTCAAATGAAGAACTCAATGACCTGCTCACACAGTTCTGGGTCCAGGAAGAACTACCGGACCGCAGGGAGGTTCTGCACAACAAGGAAGACGCTCAGTGTGAAGAACATTTGACCAGGACTCACTCTAGAGATCCCTCAGGCCGCTATGTGGCCACTCAAACCTCCAGCATCAGTACTTGGACATTCTAGACCATCTGCTCCTGCCTCTCAACAGCTCTACAGGGATTTCCTCAAGGAATTTGAAGATCCCCGTCACATGCGCCGAGTCTCCGGATCAGATCAAAGGTCAACTTACCAGCGCCACCCCAAGGGGGCGGGTGCAGCCACCGAGATGACCTTAGCACATGAAGCTTCAGCTTCAGGAGGGTTGAGGGTCTCGGATGGTCTGCACTCTCCTCGAGTTGACGCTTCACCGGAATACCTTCATCACGGCATTCTCAAGGCAGGGAGCGAGGCAACCAAGCTCAGAGTTGTATTTAACTGCTCAAATCACTCTAGCTCAGGAAAATCGCTCAATGACATCATGCACACTGGGCCGAAGCTCCAGCGGGACATCTCGGATGTATTGCTCTTCACCCGACGCCACAAGCTTATCTTCATGACGGACATCAACAAAAAGTTTCGTAAAATTAGCGTACAGCAGGATGATTGGCCGCTCCAACAAATCGTCTAGACTGACTCACAGGGAGCTCTCACTACATTTCAACTCACCACAGTCACGTGCGGCACCAGGTCTGCTCCATTTCTCGCGGTACGGGTACTTCAACAGTCCGTTGAAGACGAAGGATTAACGTATCCCCTCGGAATAGAGCCGGTCAGCCGGGGACGATACGTGGACGATATCTGCGGAGGTGCTAACTCAGAGAAAGAGCTGCTCAAAACGGTAGATCACATGATTCAGCTCGGTCTATTAGGGGGATTCCCGCTTGCCAAATGGCACTCAAACAGCTCGGCCTGGCTCACAGCACTCCAGCCCGACACCGTCTCAAAAAGACAGCGAACCATCGAGGAGTCACTTACCAAGATCTCGGGAGTTTCTTCGCATCCAAGGACGGATACCTTCAATTTTTTACTCGCTCAGGGTGCAACCAATTTATTCACGAAGAGGACAATCCTGTCAGAAACAGCTCAGATCTTCGATCCACTCGGCTTTCTAGCGGCAGTGGTCATAAGGGCGAAAACCTTGCTCCAATCCCTATGGATCGAGAAACTGGAATAGGATGACCCCGTTTCCCCGACAACTGCTCATCGCTGGCGTCAGCTCAGGGAGGAACTCCCGCAGTTGTCAGAGATCACCGTACCCAGGTGGCTGGGATTGCTCAAGGTCTCCATCATCGAAGTTCACGGTTTTTCACAGACATGACAAGTGGCGATGTCAGCTGTAGCCTCAAGGTTCGACACGGGGAAGGATCGCAACTCACCTTGGTCTGTTCCAAAACCAAGGTTGCACCACTCAAACGGCTGACAATCCCACGATTGGAGCTCACCGCAGCTCTACTTCTCTCCAAATTGGTCAAGTACCTGAAGGAGCAACTCGACATCACGAACGCCTCCACGTATCTCTGGACAGATTCATCAGTGACGCTCACCTGGATCAGCTCTCACCCATCAAGGTGGAAGGAATTCATAAAGAAACGGGTAACCCTCATCCAGGAATTCACTCAGCAAACTCACTGGAGATTGGTGCCCGGCAAGGAGAACCAGGCAGATTACGCATCTCGAGGTTTGTCGGCACATCAGCTGGTCACCGATCAGCCCTGGTGGACACGACCCCCGTAGCTATATCAGAACAACTCCTCATGGCCAACTCATTCTCTGGAAAACGACATCAAGACAGACCTCGAGGGAAGTCCAGGGGTTCTGCTGCACATCAGTACTCGACCAATCGTTTTCTGGGACCTCATCGACAGATTTTCATCGTTCAATGGCGCTCAGGGTCACCGTAATCTGTCGACGGTTTATCGCACGGATCAGGAAGATACCCAGATCGTCATTGTAGTAGCCGCTCACACTTGACGATATTGAAGGGGCCCGAATCTTCTGGATCAATGTCACTCAAGCAGCCCACTCCAAGGACGAGCTGAGAATAATATCTCGGGGTGAGAGAATTCTCAAGTCTCACCCTCTCATCAAGCTCGCCGCCCTTCATTGATCGTCAAGGAGTCCTCAGAGTCGGAGGCCGGCTCCACTTCGCTCAGATTCACCCAGAGAGCAAGAATCAGGTAATCCTTCCCAAGGACTCTCAACTGGCTCGAATACTCATCCGTCAGGCTCATCTCCGAACACTTCACGGAGGTCCTCAGCTCACACTCAGGCAGCTATGGAGTCACTACTGGATCATCGGAGGACGTACACCAGTACGCTCCTTGATCCTCAAGTGTGTGGCCTGCGCACGGCAACGGGGATTACGCGCTCAACAGCCCATGGGCCAGCTGCCACCAGCCAAACTCACGCCTGCCCGCGCCTTTCTCAATACTGGCGTGGATTATGCAGAACCCGTGTTTCTCCGGACATCAAAAGGGTGGGGCCACAGGTCCTACAAAGGCTGGTTGGCAATCCTGGTCTGCATGACCACATCAGCAGTACACCTCGAGGTCGTCTCGGACTACTCAACGGAAGGATTCATCGCAGCCTATCGGCGCTTCTCAAGTCGGCGTGGGATCGCCCATTCACTGTTCAGCGACTGTGGAACGAATTTCCAAGGCGCTGATCAGGAGCTCAAGAAACTTTTCTCTTCAGGGATATCGGAAGTAAGACAGCTCGCACGACTCCTCATCAATGACGGGACCCAGTGGTCCTTCAACCCTCCAGGTACCCCTTATTTCGGAGGAAAATGGGAATCAGCGGTAAAGTTGGAAAAGTTTCACCTCACTCGCACCATTGAGGAAAACAAACTCACGTTTCAGGAACTCACCACTTTACTTGCTCAAGTCGAGGCAGTGCTCAACTGTCGACCACTGGAACCGCTTACCGATGACCCAGATGACTACTCAGCAATGACCCCAGGACATTTCCTCATCGGTCAAGCTCCCCCGACTATTCCAGAAGTATCTCTGCTGCCACTCAACACCTCAAAACTCTCCAGATGGTAGCTCATCAAGCAGAAAGTTCAAGGGTTCTGGAAGATGTGGGCTACTGGATATCTCCAACGACTTCAAGCATATCCAAGTGGCACTACCCGACTCATGGTACTCGCTGGTACTACTCAGAGAGGAGAGATTCCACCCACTAAGTGGCCTCCCGCCCGAGTAACTGCGCTACATCCAGGACAGGATGGACTCACCAGGGTAATAACTCTGAAAACACATCAGACAACGCTGACGAGACCAATCGTCTGGGTCGTTTTACTACCTGTCTCACCAATCGGAGAGTGGCACCGGACTCAACGACCTTCCACGTTGGAATTCATCACCTTCGATGGATTTACGACCCGGATCAACCGATGAAGTTCAACAAGGAAATGACAACATTCCGACCAGACGGTATTTACGACCCCCGAGGCCTAGGAATGTTGACATGTCTGGCCAGCACATCTCGAGGAGTATCTCCACCCAGCTCAACGGAGGGTAAATCACCATCTCTCATCACGAGCCTTTTGATCTTCCTTTTCTTACAGCTCATCTCAGTGTGTTGGGTCATCGACTCCTGCGTGGCTGACGGTCGGGGAAAATATTGGAAATTCTGCCAAATCGGGTCTCCTCAAAATTGCTCGCTCACTCTCGCACGCTCACGTCCAGCACAAACACTCACACATCATTCCTCAACGGTCAGGGTTACTCACCCCGACACCTCGATGCGCCACGTCCTGGACAGGTCCTAGAGGCCACGTTGACGAGCCTGACGTATAGAACCACGTGACAGGAGGAATTCGCATCGGCCCTGGCAACAGGGCACTCACTCTCACATCGTTCGTATCACCCAACACGTTAACACGTTAATCGTCCTCTCTAGTTTCTCATATTGTTTGCTGGGGTTAATTCGTTAATCAACCACTATCCACTTTTATCTTAATTCGTTTCGTTGCTCCGAAACCACTCAAAGTTTATATTTTTTCGTTAATTGTGACATTCTCAGATAAATACTGTGACGTATTATTATTTGTGAAAACTCACGTGCACTGACTCTATTAATTTTTCGGCACCCATCATCCACTGATCCTCATCTACAAAACACCCATCCTCACTCATCCCACCAAACCAAGCTAGTCATCAGACAATGACATTCCCCACAATCCCTTATCCTTGGTGTTGGTCCATCGAATGCATCTCCCTCTAGAGTCTCATAGTGTTGTGAACAACGTCTACATCTTTTGATGGACCAATCAGCACTCATGGCATCAGTCAACTATGTGCAGATAAAGCTTTGAATTTACCGAATGAGAGAGAACTATCGAATGATATTCTTAATCAATCGACACAAATTTAGTTATTTCCCCGCAAATGGTTGATAAAAAATGAACAACGCACTATCAATTATTGATAGTGCATAATTATGAATCTTAAAGCGATTTCCTTTCAATCAAAAAAAAAAAACTGGATAAAAAAATTTTTCAATAATTGTCGGCTAGTTACATGAATGAAATTTTGTAATTTGTTCATAATTCAATGGTTCACTAACAAATATTATTGAATGCACATCAACCATTATCAAACGATCAGCAACCCATCTGATAGTTAATTTCTAGAAATTAAATAATGGTCGGCTAAACTCATGTGAATCCACTACGATCTTAGGCGAACCCTGTGTTACCCACAGATATATACTCCAACGTAGATGTATACTCCATCGTAGTTCAGGCGTATGAGATCGATTGCTAATCGTTTGACAATGATTGACGTGCGTTTAATAATATTTATTAGTGAACTATGAAATTATAAACAAATCACAAAATTTCACTCTTGTATCTAGCCGACAATTGCAAATTTTTTTTATTCAGTTTTTTGTTATCTAAAGGTAATCGTTTAAAGATTTGTAATCAATCACTATTAATAATTGATAGTGCGTTGTTTAATTTTTATCAACCTTTTGCGATGAAGGAATTAAATTCGTGTCCATTGATCAAGAATATAATCAATCAATCAATCGCTTGAAACGGGTATCAGTTGTTTATCTATATTAGGGGGGGGGGAGCAATCAATTTTTAAATAAGGCTGAATATACCGCGCCCACTTAATGTGAGAACTCTGTAGCCTCACTCATCATGGGCCCTACTCCATGCTGTACTCCATCTACTACGGTTTCAACGAGCACTACTTTACCTACAGGTACGCACTTCATGGTACGTCAGGCGCCACCACTATGAAATTTTACCTCGCCATAAGCGCTAGCAATCCCCCCTTATAATCTCTAGTGTTAAATTATATACAAATACCAAACCATGCAGGCAGCCAATATAATGGGACAGAACTCACGCTTTGTGATATGAGAGAAATATGATGAGATGAAACTCACGAAAATGCAAATTTATCGCCGTTGCCATGGAGTGATTCTTTCATTTTACGAGTAAATGACGAACGTGAAAACACTGTCGGAAAGATCAACCCATATTTATATGATGTATCTAACGATGGTTTTCAGCGTTATGACGTGGTTAATATGATAAACATGAATTCAAGTTTTTTAGACGGGTTATGTTTGTGTTGGGAGCTGTATATCATACGCGACAGCTCTGCCTGTTTCATCAACTTGGCGATACGCTATCGCGTATCTTGATAATGGTTTTCAGAATGAAACCCATTCCTATCATTTGGGAGAATTGAGGTACATAAAATTATAATTTGAGAGATAACCCTTGTCATGATAATCAGTAGATTATCGATTTTAGGTGTTGCGTGTGTGGTACAGAGTGACACTCAACAATTTTTTTACCAATCTCTGTATTGGGAAAAGCTCTAAATTCCCAGTACCCGTTGTCTTCCCTGAGCTCCGGTCCTCCTGCCGCCCCCAGAATACCCTGAAACGTGAGGGCCAGGCCTCAGCGTACCTATTGGTTGTCGCTGAGGCTCACGTCAACCCTTAAATTCGAGGCACTAGCGAGAATCACGGAGGCCGAAAATCCAGACAAAAGAACGAATAGCAAAAAAAAAGAAGAGCCTCTGTTCGTTGAACAAAATAAGAGAAAAGAAAAAAAATCAACTCCGGATTAGAAGTCTTAGATTTTTAATTAAGAAAATGAAGATATGACGGGCTTTGCTCCAAATCATAACATAATCAAAAATGATAATTTTGATTAACAAAAATAAACTCCGGCAGAACAACAATATCCGGTATCTCTAACTATGGCCCAATGGCCCAAAACTTGTACTGATCCGCCTATCTACCTAGTCGAGCTCTGATCTAACTAGAATGATCCTCAAATTCACACTCTCTCAAACCCTAGGCCTCACTCATTCCTCAGCCATTCACAAAGTAACTCGAATGTTTTACATAGGAAACCTCCGGTCTAGCCGGGCGAGCTTCGATACAATGCAACACTCGGAAGAAAATCACCGGAAGAGGCGATATTATTGCTCACTATATTTCAATCCTCAATCATTATTGACGTCTTGGGACCTCTGGGCTCATTATTCGTTTACTGTGTCAAACCTCTCTTGAGGGACGCCAGACGCCAAGAACCCCGTAAGGAAGCCCCTTCGCCCTGTGATTGACAACTTATTTCTCCAAGCAAAGATCCCGCAAAATTATTAAGATTGGAGCAAGTAAATCTCAAATTCCACTGATCTCCCTCTGATTTATCCCGAAGTAGATTTTGCACTCTCAACATATTCGATTTAACACTCTATTCCCTGCGATCGGTCTCCACGCAGTAACAATGGCGTCCGCGCCTGACAACAACGACGAGCACGCTATGATGCCCACGCACTCCCTATCCTTGGCGGTGAGGCCCCCGAAATGGAACTTTTCTACCCCCTAAACCCCTAAAACGCGCTCTAGGTGCATCAACGACCCTACTGGAATGGAGATAGGTGTAATCACGGTAGACTGGTGCTCCAATACCCGGTAATTCCGATCGTCTGGCGCGGAGATGTCTCAGCGTGGGCTATCTCTCAATGTGGCGTCGGTCTCGGCGTCTCTCCTTTTCGTCTCGGGCTCCTCAAATTATTCTCCAGAGGAGCTGCTCTGCTGCTCTGGTGCCGCTTAACGGCGTTGCCTTTACTTGGAGATCTTCCAAGTAAAGGCCAGTAACGTCTCTGAAGCCTCTTTGGGCTTCAGCAACGAAGAAATTAACTAGACGTAAGATTAGGTGCGACTGTTAAATCCAAGATGGTTGAGGATACTGATTTTTATAATCATCATCACTCTTCTTCTTCCTCGGTATCCTTTTTCCCGAGATGCACCAGTCCAGGACTTCTCAGCCAATCAAATAATTTAGTCGACTCACGTGACCACCCTTTGCTGTTGTCTTCTGCCCTCTGCGGGACCCTGTAGTACTCACATCTTGACGTTACATCGGGATTTCACCAATGGATGGTGTGATCGACCTTCGTCGTCGATCCAGGTCATCGCAGACGTCGAGGATCCGCCATCTGCGCATCCTGGGGCCCCTGCGCTCACCATAGCAGGCTGGGTGTTCGTCGCCCGCGAGCTGCTGCCCTCTGCGTCGTCATCCCGTCGAAAATGGCCGGACCCCGTTGTTGTTGTCCCGGTGACGACTCGTGTCCGCGTAGCTTCCCTTATTAAACCCTAATCCGTCACCCTAAACTCGCGAAGTGCCTTGGGGACCTAAGTGTTACGGACTATTCGGATTTATAGTGATAAGAAGTGTTTACCCGGAGACGGCCAATCGATACTGGATCGATCACCTCGTCACACCCTAATTATAGTTCTCAAATTGTAAAATTAAATCCTAAATTATTATAAATGATTCCCAATTGATCTAAATTGGTTCCATTAGGAAATTCATTATACACTTGCTAATTATCCGTTCGTTCGTCCTTTGTGTTAGGCACTGGTTCCATTATCGATGTTCTCGTGCGCTCCCTGTTTGACTGACAGGTAGGGGCTCGATCCGTAGTTCATATGCAACCGCTACCAAATTTTGTGGTTGAATGGTATAAGTGCGAGCAATTTCCCCCTATACCCATCACTAAAATATCACTAGAACAACCCAATCAAACAGCGCTAGGGAATAGTAACGCTGAAATTATTATGTAAAAATGACCCCAAACTCGTGAAAAAGTGAATTTTTGACCGTTGCTATGGCGTGATTTCTGTAATGGTGTAAAAAGTGATAGAATTGAAAATATAATTAGAAAGATGAACCCTGAGTTATATTATGTATCTAAGAATACTTGTGCAAAACATGGTGCATTTCAAAAGGAAAAAAGTTATTAAAGTTTTTTTTGGGGGTTAGGGTGGAGTTGTTAGGTGAATATCATACACGACAGCATCTGCCTGTGACGTCAAATTCGCAGCTTTGCAAGCTAATTAACATAGTGAAGAAAGATCTGACAACATTGCAATTATCATGAAGTTGGTTACGGGTGGCTAGGGAATTTTGGGTCGGTGATCTTTGAACATGAACCATGAAGAATAGAGGAGCGGAAAATGGGATAATGTGATTCCTATAGCATATCCTGTTCTAATCAAAAACTTGTGGAGTTCGGCGCCTATATGTGATTTAAGTGTGGTTACACGTACATGCACCGCGCATAACTGATCGTGGCAAAAGTGCCTTGATTAGCTGTGCTTGAACGGGGAGCGTTTATGAGGTTATCGAAGATTGTATTGGAGAAAAACGGACTGCATAATTTTGAAGAAACTGCAAGGAGACTACTTATCAATGTGAAAATCCTTTACGAAAAAAAAATATTTCGTTTCTTATTAGTAAAGAAGAATTCTATTTGGATATTACAAAAGAACTCAATTGTAGGTAAAAGAATTTTATCACTGAAAATTTCCGACTCAATTCAATCATGGCTCGCTCATAAATTAAGTGGATTACATGAATGAACAATAACAGACAGCCAAATCGCTTCATTCAACATCTCCTTCATTACAAAGAAGCGATGACTCATTAATGAAGACACTGAATCCCATTATGTTCTTGTAGGGTTGATACTGCGCTACACCGGCTGATATGAGCAAAGAGATACGAGGCCATTAATGATTTTCATCGGTAATCATACGTAGGAAGCTAACATTATTATAGTAGAAAAAAATCATAAAAAAATTTTGTGAAAAAATCTGGCCAAGTTGACGTTGGCTTCCGTACCTCCCTCATGATGGTGAGAGTATAAGTAAATATTGAAAATGCCCCCAATAAACACACTGACTTTACCAAAATCCTCTGTGAAAAAAAAGCATGGAAATATTTTGAAAAATTCCAAGTTTGGGGTAGGACGGCGATCCAGGACTTGTTTTCTTCATTTTTGTTCACTATGGAAGAATCGATCATCTTTAACAAAACCCGTCGGTTGGAAATTGATTCGGGAAAAGTCAACTTGGCGCGACCCGTAGGATAGAAATTACGTGATTGCTAAACCTACAGTTCACGTGCAGAAAATTATCGACATTAGATTTATCTTATGAGATCTAGTATCCCGCCCGAATTTCGCATCTCTTACATGTCTTTAAACCTGCAAGGTGATATTGGTTCTTAGCAGTCAGCGCAGTCCAAGCGCTCTCACCTCGGCCTTCCGAACACGTTTGTACACGCTTTTCGCCTTAGTGAGTTAACGTGAGATGAAGTGCTTGAAAGCGATGAAAGGTCCGTAACCACATCAATGACTATATAATTAATCCATGCATCCAACGAATAACGTATCAACGAATTTCTTTGATCAATAAATGCTCTTGATGGAAAAACCGATTTAGTAAATGATTGGGGCTATATGTCGACTGTATATCGACTGTTTGTCGCTTGTGTTCGGACGTTCGGTTGATAATTATTGGGTCCATTGGGGGTAGGGCCCGACATTCGGACAAATTGACTGCGCCAAGTTGACTTTTTCCGAATCAATTTCCAACGGATGGGTTCTGTTAAGAATGATCGATTCCTCCATAGGGAACAAAAATGAAGAAAACAAGTCCGGGATGGCGGTCCTACTCCAAACTTGGAATGTATTAAAATATTTCCATGCCTTTTTCACAGGGGATTTTGGTAAAGTCAGTGCGCTTATTGGGTGAATTTCCAATATCTACTTGCACTCTCATCTCCATGAGGGAGGTACGGAAGCCAACGTCAACTTGGCGAGATTTTTTCACAAAATTTGTTTGTGATTTTTTTCTAGTATTTTAATGGTTTTTGCGCTATATAATTGACCCATTTCAATCAAATGATATTCTTAATCAATCGACACAAATTTAATGCTTTCTCCGCAAATGGTTAATAAAATTTGAACAACGTACAATCAATTATTGATAGTGCTTGATTATGAATCTTCAAACGATTTCCTTTCGATCAAAAAAAAAAAAAAATGAATACAAAAAATTTTCAATAATTGTCGGATCGTTACATGAGTGAAATTTTCTATTTTTTCTATAATTCAATGGTGCAGTAATAAATATTATTGAATCAATCATTGTCAAACGATTAGCATTCCATCTGATACGTTGATTTCTAGAAATCAAATATTGGTCGGCTAAACTGATGTGAATCCACTACGGTCTTAGACGCCTCCTGCATTATAAAGAGATACATACTCCATCGTAGTTCAGGCACCACCGCTATAAAATTTTGCCTCTCTCTAAGCGCTAACAATTCCCCCGTATAATCTCTAGTGTTAAATTATATACGGGAAATACCAACCCACGCAGGCGGCCAACATAATGGGACAGAACTCACGCTTTGTGATATGAGAAAAATAGGATGAGATGAAACTCATGTGTTACGTCCTAACACATATTCAAACTTTGGCGCCGCATCTGCGCACAACGTATGGACGGTGGCAGCACTGCGGCGCATGTCCCTTGCGTGCATTGGCCTCTGCTTCGAGACTATTATCAATATGGCTTCTGTGTCCAGAAAACGACGCATCTATGCTGTGCAGTGCGCGAGTGGAAAACAGCGTTTTACCATCGCAATTACCGCAAAAACTCCCTAAACTCATCCGTGTTCATCGACGAATAATTCCACTACTGCGCTAGTGGTCAAATTTCCGAGAGGATTAACAAATCCACCTCAAAAACCATCGTCACGAAATCCCGCGCGATTTCTTGTCAGCACGTGGCTAACGGTCACGCTGCGTCCAGGGCATAGCCCAAAAACATCCCAGCTTGATCTAAATCGATCAAGCTTCTATCGGTACGAAATCCCACACGATTTCGTGTCAGCACGTGGCTAACGGCCGCGCTGCGTCTAGGGCACTCAGCCCAAATTGAATCTTCGTTTCCCAGTCTGTCTCAAGCAGGCGACAATAACCTCCCAGTTCGGTTGTTTCCTCAGTCAGGAGTGTGTGTGTTTGTGGTGTGTTGAATGTGGACGAATGAATTACTCATTGATATCTCCAAGAATTTTCAACCACGTCATTCGCAGTTTCTTCATTAACGCTTTAGAGTCTTTGAACGAACGTGAATAAATCTGGGTTTTTTATGCCAAAGGCTTTTTCCCATGAATTGTCTTTGTGTTTTATTTACCTTATCCATACCACCTAGGGTATGATAGCCTTCAACGATTTCACATCATGAAAATGCAAACTGATCACCGTTGCTATGGAGTGATCTTTTTATTTAAGTAGTAAATGACAGAAGTGAAAACACCATCGGAAAGATCAACCCATATTTATATAATGTATCTAACGATGGTGTTGGGTGTTGTAGCGTGGTTAATACGATAAACATGAATTCAAGTTTTTTGGAGGGGTTATGTCTGTGTTGGGAGCGGTATATCATACGCGATAGCTCTGCCTGAAACGTCAACTTGGCGAGATAGTGAATCAACTCTTAAAATTAAAACAGAGACATTCCGGAAAAATCGATACAAGGCCAAGCTTCGAGAATATTCCAAAATTCGAGTTGCTAGGCAGACTAATTCGCACCCAGTGGGTTTTTCGGTAAAAAAGGAGGTTCTCAACACCCTATTGCAGCTTAGTTTTCATTGCCAATTAATCTCGACTGTGCAGTTCAATCTCTATCAGTTTAGTCTCAATGTTAGTTAAACGAAGTGGGTTCTCCATTAATTACTCAATATTCTCCATCGGGGTTTTCTACAGTAATTTTGTCAGTTCTCGACAATACTCAATGCATTGGTACAGCAGCTATTGAATTATTATAACTCATTAGTACAGCAGGTATTGTACTCCTTGGAGACTCTAATTATTTATTAAGTCGGCTAATCACCCGGTCAAATAATTTGTAACGGTCGACGAGAGATTTCACCGATTGGCCCATCGACGGTTAGTCATCCGATGTGGCTCTCAAGCGCCTCAAACCGATCAGTACGCTCTGAGACGCCTAAGAAGGTAGACCATCAGTGATTACCTCAAATATTCCTAAAGTTACTCCGCATTAGATTCACTATCTCAACCAGTATCGACGCTCAGGTTAAGTGCATCCGCAAGTGAATCACCCTTAAGTGACAATAAGACATTTTCATATTAACGACAATCTTCAATAATAATTCTGTGATATAAGAACTTCTTCAAGTCCTGTGACTTTTCACCCCTCAAGACGCGAGATCAACGCCTCAATTCAATAAAGTACATCACCAACAGACTCTCGTGCCTCGCCTTCTTCATTTTCACACACCTTCCCCGAACCGGCACCGCCAATTAGCCTCCTCTCAAACACTCTTCTCGAGTTTTTGTATAGAAACCTGGAGGATGAGAAACTTTTATTTCAATATGGCTATTGACTCTGTTCTCAACTCGTTTTTCCTTCGTTTTTCCTCGTGAAATGTCTTTGTCGATACATCATTAACCAGAGGAGTACTAAAACCTAGAAGTCTGAACTCAGATGGGTTCATGCGTTCGATAACACGATTGGCATTATCAGCAAATTCTGAACTGGGTAATATAGCATCACGATAACTTTCTTGAATTTTCGGAGTTTCATGGTGGATATTTTGCTTCTTTACCTCCAGACCCGTAGGTTTGTGATTTTCCTTTGTTTCCTTAATAATTTTTTTCCCTTTTTCAGGAGGCAATCGTATCCATTATTGAAGCTCTGCGCAAAGGTGAAGTAATATATTAGACTATACGGATCATAAATTATCTAAATTTACATAATTAGAACTAGCAAATTAACACATTCGTGTGTTTACAAAAATTTCCATGCTCTATTAGAACTGCCATTACTTGTTTATATTGAAAACTCCTCGAATGGTATCCTCTCATTCGCTAAATTCAAAGATTTATCTGCACATAGTTGACTGATGCCATGACAGCTGATTGGTCCATCAAAAGATGTAGACGTTGTTTACAACACTATGAAACTCTAGAGAAAGATACATTCGATGGACAAACACCAAGGATAAGAGATTGTGGGAAATTATTTTTCCATAAAAATAAATGAGTTCCATTAAATATCCATTCATATCTTTCTTATATACTATTACATTAGTTATAAAAAATTATTTTTTGTATGAATGAAAAAATTATCAATAAAGAAAGAAAATGAAAATGATGTTTTATTTCATTTAAACACTATTTGTTTCAACCCCTGCATGAAACTTGATTTCATTATGTTCTCCACCCAAATACTCCAACTTTGGCGCACCGTTCTTGATTTCAATCAACAAGCCTTCAAATTCAGGATTTTCAATGAAAAAATTTGACATTCTTCGGTTCAGAAAAACTGAATAAGTATTATTTAAATGAAGGATGACACTCACTCCATGTTTTGTTTTCACGTTAAATGCTGCTGTAATGGTATACAACTGGTTCAATGCAAGACCAGACAATTTGAGGACAATTTCAGGTAGGCGGTGTGGTAGGCGGAATTTGGAGGGAGAGAGGTTTCCGTGTCCCCGGTAGCGTAGTTGGAAGAGTGCCCGGCGCGTAACTGGGAGACCCGGGTTCGTATCCCGGCTGGGTTATCGGGATTTTTTTCTCTCTAAATTCTAATTCTATTTGAATTTATTTAATGCCTAAAAGGAGGGTAGGCGGTGTGGTAGTGACAGTAGTAACAGTTGTTTCAATTGGGTGTTGATTTTGTTGAAATATACTCTATCTGCTTTAGCAGCCATCTTTGAATCAGGTTGTATGCGGACATTGTTCGATCCTCCTCCTAAGTATTGTAGTGTTGGCGAACTCTTCTCAATGTAGTTGCAAAAACTCTCAAATTCCTTGGCATTATCGGTAAAAACCTGGCCAATCGGTTATTCACAATAACGGAATACGTATTTGATAGACGTAAAATGACACCTGTGCCATATTTGGTATCAACTTGGGATGCTGCGGTGATGGTGTATGAATCCTATAAAAAATCACAAAAAAACTTTTCTGAAAAAATTGAGCGAAGTTGACGTTTTATGTCCTGATCATAATCTTAACAAATTATATCGTCAATTTTATTCACAGAAAATATGTGAAATCCAAAGAACACCAAGCCCTTCATTCGTTAATAGCATTGGTCTACTGAAAAACAAAAACCTGGCGTTTTTTTAAATAACGCGCTAAGCGAATTTTCCTCACGAGGGTTTATAATATGCCGGTTGCATTGAGAATTTGAAAAAAATTGGGAAATAGAGGAAAAAACGGTAATAGTACGTTATAGCACCTCTTCACTTACATTGTAAAAACGAATAAAAGATGGTATATTATAGTTGGTATGTGATAGGATATAACATTTCT
>JAPYZM010001657.1:0-17548 GCA_030522845.1 Psyttalia concolor
TCCGTCGCGTCAGTAAACATGGGATACTATTGATATTTCGAGCCATGTAACGCAGTAAACTGTCTGGAGACATAATGTACTCATTGCTCCTGTTGGATAGATCAGATTTTATCAATTGGCTCAGGAATAATAAATTTATTCGCTACAATATTCCATTTTTTTTAATATTTTTTTTTAACAAAAAAATATTTTTCTTTCCCTGGACAACTTGCATAGTTAAGAGACAGGGGAAAAAGATTGGCTGAAGAATGATGTGATAGTAAAAAATATTCCTGAACCAAGAATTAATTTTTCAACCAAAAGTACGTTTTTCTCTCAGCGTGGAATAATAGTGACAGAATACACTCCAAAATTTTTCAAATCTGTTTGAAAGGGAAAATAATTTATTTAAGCTCCAAATGTCTATCGAAGTGAACCAAATCGATGACATGAACAAATGATCGAAGTGAACCAAATCGATGACATGAACAAATGACTAGATTTTTATATTATAACTAAAATTTCTACACCCGTTTCCAATATTATTACTATTAGATGAAAATGTTTTGATACATTACCATAACACCCCTGATCCTCTTTAATTGTGTTCCCCGCCAAAGAAAACAAAAACCCGTCCCAGCTGAAACCCTAATCATCCCTTCCTCTTTCCCCCAAGTGCATTAAAATACCCTGAAAGAAAAAAACTCTAAATTCAGCCACCGCATTTGCACAGGACCTCTCTTTTCGCTGAATACAATTTCGCGCTCGTCGGTCTGCAAGTAACAGGGAACAACTTTTTCCTTTCGAGCTTTATAGACCACGACTCAGGGGTGCACCCCTCCACTGCCTCCCCCCTCCCCCACCACCGCCGCCATTCCCCCTACTCCTGTTTTTCCCCACCGTAAATGACGAAGGTGCGAGGTATACAGTTGCTGGTGAAAATGTGCTGGCGTTGGCCATACAATTCCTCAAGCCCTAATGCTGAGTGTGCAAGAAAACTCAGGTCTAGTACTTTTAGGTTGGCAGAACACCGTTAGCAAGAGTTAGACAGGGGGTGAGCCACGATCACCGCACTCATCCCTCCTCGCACTTTTCTCCGTTACTTTTATTTTTATTTTATTTTTTTTTCCATCCCTCAGCCAGAAGACGTCAAAGTTGGAGGTCTCCGCTGGGCCAAGTGCAACGAGTACGAGGCCAAGAGGGAGACAGGAGAGGGTAGATAGGAAACAGTATCACCCGGCAGTTTCCCAGGAGGCGAACAGTTGCTCCAGCACCTTAGAATTGTCGACGTTAAGTACTCCGAGTAGTGAGAATTAACAGGAAGGAACTAGTGTGCACATGGCCCAATGAGAAACTTCCACTTTCTTCGTTCTCCCCCTCGAACAGTTCTTTCTGCCTTCACGCCTATTTGAGAATTTCTGCACACGTCAAATAATGGATCCCTTGGTATTCTCGGGCCTCATGCCTGGGCGATTCTCGGATTTTCCACCCTACTTCTGACATTTTAGGCGATACCTAATTTAGGGTAGGGATTTGGTGACTAGGTTCTTCAGTGAATACGTGGGATTTATGAATGCATGCTAAGAATTTGTTATTGCGCATCAATTAAAAATTGATCTTCATCGTGCAAACTGTGGGTTCAGTCCTAATCAGAGTTGGGCAAAAAAGTAATGGAAATAATTCATGGAATATTTTTGCCTAGCATTCGATGTATGTTGACGTACGTAGACTCTAACATAAACAAATTATGCAAATTCAAATAGTGAAATAATAGGATAAAATAAAACATTTTTTCATCTTGGGCTTTATCACAAATGAATGTTCAAGGCTTATCGTATTTCGATTTCAAAATTTCAATCTATAGTATTATTTTAAACTGGGGGACTTTACTCGTCCGCCCCTCCTTCAGATTCTGCAGACTCTTAGTGACCCTAAGATGCTTCGTCACAGTTGGTGAACCTTCAGCGTCGCCTAAATCGTTGAGGTCACCGAAATTTTTGAGTAAGTAAATAAGTTACAGAGGGTATACGAGGAGGAGATGCCCTTAGATCTCCAGACCCGTTAATTCTTTAGATCATTACTTTTTAGACTCTTAGTAACTCTTGGACACTTATACCCTTCTAACCTTAAGAAATTTCGTAACTCTTGGTAAACCTTCAGCGTCGCCTGAATTTTTCGGTCTCATTTTTTTATTATATATAGAGAGAAATGAGCATTTTATAATATCCATTATATTAATAAATATTCCGATATTGCCTTTACCTTTAAAAATCGAAAAATCATTGCTAATGTTGGCTATTAAATAATTCTTGTCTTTGAAAAAATGGTTCACCTCTCTAAATGTGTTAAAAATTGTCAAGAGTAATCGTCTTCGAGATCTTCTGCTCAAGTCAAAATATACATTCCCTTGGGATTTCCAGCCCTCATCAACTCGACACTTTCCCATTTTCCGCCCCGTTCTTGAAATTTTGCGCAATACCTAATTTAGGATACGCATGAGTTGTCTAGTTTCTTGAACAAATACGTGAGTGGGGATAAATAGACATTGCGCTTCAGATGGTAGGTTTAACGAGGAATGTCATGACAAATGCGGGGATGTTGGAATGCATTGGTCGGTAAATACTGAAACAATTGTAATTGGTGGGAGAGTTTGTGGAGGAGTGGGGGCTACAGTCTGATTATTTTCCTCTAGTTCAAATTGAGATTTGCGAAAATCGATTAAAAATCTTCGAAAGTCTTAATGTAAAAGTTTCATAAATCTCAACTTGAGATCGCGAGCTTCAAATTAAAATTAATTGCTCCAATTATTACAACGGGAAACGCAATATGCGTTACGCTTCAATTCACCTATGCAGTTCCATTGTATTGGGTAATTTTGACTAATTTGGAGTGTATAATTAGTATTCCATATTCGAGTTGTCTCCTTTTCAACTACTCTTGTCTATTTTCATCCAAACTCAAATAATTCCAGGGGATAACAGGTTATTGATATTCGATACGAATAATCCATCCAAATGAGGGGTAATTGACACGATCTCTTCTCACTCGAGAAAATTCATTTGTTTTCCATTTTCGCTGCGCAATTTTTCAAGTCGTTTGCCAATAATAGGAATATTTCCGAAAATTCGTTCAATATCTGAAGTAAAGGTATTTTGCAGCATTCCAGCTAAAGATAATGAAAACCTCGAAAAAACGTTACCAATAGTAGTTGATTTCATGGCATTCTCCAGCTGTAACAAAAATAAAATCGGTGGAAATATGGCCTCTCGGTGAGAAACTCCGGGATTATTGATTTTTTAAGAGTCAGTAATTGACAGTTACTGTAAACAATAAAATTGTACCAATTTCAAGAGTCACATGAAGTTTAATTGGAAACAATTAAAGCCACTTGAATAATATTTTCAATGAGGTTGCTTTTAGATTTTCACGTATTGATAGAGTTCAGCGTCATCGACTATCGGCTGGTAGAAATGCACTCATATTATCCCATACTTTATTATCCTTAACCATAACATAAATGGTTCGACGAATGATTACTGAATAATCAAATTTACTGACTTTTCAAGAGGATCTCATTCTCTTAAAATGATTTTCAACGATTTTGTTTTCGCACTGAAGGGACCATACATCAAATGTTTTAATTGTATTACGAGAGATTCTTGAAGATTTAAACAAAAATTTATCCAGTTGCCTTCTAGAATTTGATGAATCGTGAAAATTGGTAAATTGTTGATCTAATCACTCATTCTCTCGAACTGAGAAACTCTTGTTCTGATTTATCGGTGAATATTTTCATTAGGACTTCAAATATATCAAAAACTTTGTATAAAAAAAGTTCGTTATGCAAAATAGTGTAATAAACTAAATATAACTCAAAAATATGTAGGCACACGAAGAGCACGATTTCGAGGTTTGAGAAGACATAAAAATTCTGTCGTAGAGTGCCTCATCCTATGGAAATACTGAGACAATTATGATAACCGGGCGGACAATTATGACCATATAATTCAATATATTTCTAAGCAAGGAGACCGACAAAAAAATATTTCAAAAAAATTATCGTAATTGATGACATTCATTATTCTAAATGACACTCACCCTCGAAAAATTTCTCGAATATTTAAACAAGGCGATGTCATATGTTTTATTTTTCATGTATCGCCATTCCCTTCCACCTTCGTAAAAATTAAAACAATTGTACACTTGAATGACGTGCGGTGTTACATACCATCGGAGGGAGTGAAATAAACGACAAAAATCACGCAAAGTTCACCTCATTCATGACTCCACCACTCGTACAGAACCTTTATTGCAATTGAGTCCAGTTCTTGGTATAACTCATTACAACTCCTACACCCCAACACCAGGAACGTAAATATTGCCACTGCTTCTGATACCATGCACGTATATAATTAATGCAAATGCGGCGTGTTCAAGTTGAAAAGAATAAATAATTAATTTGGTATTATGAGTTCTGGGAATAGGTGGGACAGCCATTTAAGTTGACCTGCCACCAACGTGATTTTACTTGAGAAATATGCTGGGCTGGAGCACAAACATGCACTAAATAAATTGTGTCAATTTGAATATTTCCTAGGCAGTTGTTGTTTATTTTTGAAAATTTTGGGCAAACAGTGGCGTCATGGTATGGATAATATTTACAGTACTTATGGGCTGGTCAAAGGGGCTGATCAAAAATTCAAAATCGATAGGTGGTCTTGCGGCCCCACTTCAACTAAATGTTTACCAAATAATATAAACAAACGACGAAGACTGAAAGGAAAGATATTAGGACATCATGCCTATCACTGTTGTGAGTTCCATATTCTCTGTTTACTTTTACTACCGCTTTCGAAGTGAGAAGACGTTCACAGAAAATACAGTTCAATTGCTCCTAATGAAAGTGAGACTTATTCCTCAACCTGGCTTCCTAAAACCAACCTATTATTTGATTTTTTCTCAAACTTAGTGCCAAATTATAGATATTAGAAAAACAGATAAATTACACAAAATTATTCAAAAGATGCAATTTAATATACGATTTTTTTAATTGAAATTTTTTATTTCGAAATGGCGTGCTGAAGACTGAAAAATAAAATTTTCTCACCACGGAAAGTAAAATAAAGGCGCCTTACTCACGTGCTTACCACTCTCGCCTTCGGCTCGGGCGGTAATTCGCATGTGAGCAAGCCTCCTTTATTTTACCTCCCTAGGTGAGAAATATACTATGAAAATTTTGAAAGCTATGGTTTACGTACTCAATCAAATCTTCGGAATATAGAGTTCAAAGAAATTGGATACGCACATTAACCTTGAAAATGCATTCTATGCCTGAAATAGTAGTCATAAAACAATTTTCAATTCCACATGTTATTTAGTTTCTAATATGTTAAAAGAAAGAATAACGATCATCGATTTATCAAAATTTTTATTTGTCCATTCCCACCAACTCCAATTTTGTAATTCTCAAGCAAAAACTAATTTGAAAAATGAACATCATGTTTTAGTCAAAAAGAAACCATTGAAATAAAAATAGAGAGCCAGTGAGATGTGAAATAAAGGAATCCTAGGAAGAAGTAGCATCACCCATCAAACGACAAAAGGTTTTTGGTGGAATTTTCTTCTGGAAGTAAATCGATTCCATTCACCGAAAGCTTTTGATACTAAAACTTGGAAAAGTGAAGATACGGTAGCGTCCTGGAATCAATAATACTGATGTGTGAGTATTTTTTTCATATTTCCATTGTGCTGGGGTTATTGTAGGGCTTTGTTCTTATTGAAAGGTTTCGTGTTAACAGATGACAAGAAAAGATAAACATTTTTTGTGCTATCGTATAATGAGAAAATTGGAAGTGAATGGCGAGAAAAACCCTCCGTAATGCAATAGATTCTATGACACAATAAAATTAAGAAAAGAATGAATTTACTTTTAAAATTCTACAATTCATTATTTCTAATGCAAATATTTTAACTACTACTACTGAGGCCATTCTTTTAATTTTATAAAGACCGAAATGGTATGGCAAATAATGAAAAACTTTGAATTTTATTTGTTTTAATTGCAATGGTTTCTGAATAATTGGATAATAATATAATCTGGATATAATCTGGATAATAATTTCCTCCTTGCATACGTTCAATATCTGGAAATTTCATTTTTTTTACTTCTCTCAATACCACAAGTCATTAATATCTTTGTAAAGCGAAACTAGAGAGTAAAATGGGAGAAAAGTTATGCTCAAATTGAATGAATTCTCTAGAATAGTAAACGCACTGAGATGCACACCGAACGTATTCCGAATGTTCACATATCACCGACAGAATAATACGCTCAACCATTGAGCTGACGTATTCCAGTCGCCGATAAATACTGAATGTGTCTTAATATTCCATTCAACTGTGGAAATTTTTTATCCCTTATCTCCCGGATGCTCTGTCCCCCAACCCCTCAACTCCCTCTTTTCAATTCCGTTGAGTCCGTTGAAAGCAGTCAGTTGGTAATTCATATGCGTGTAAATATTACATGAGCGCCGCTTCGTTAGCCTAGTACTTTTGGCTCAGCACAGAGACTCACTGGAAAATACCTAACTACGTTCTCATCATATTTGTAAAATCCTGGAGATAAAAAAATTTCCGTAAAACGTACCAAAGTTTTTCACGTTATTACACTTGCAGTAACTGCAAATACAATTTTATGATTATTAAGAGAAATTTCTTCCTTCCGTTGGCACTCGAGAATAAATGACGAATTCATCATCTACGTACTTTGAGGCTTTTTTTTTTACTTCGTTAGAGCGGTGAAGATTTTACATTACTGCAAAAACAACCGCAAAACTATTTCCCAGACGCTTCTTACTGGAAACCCTCGTGAAGTATCTAAGTAGATCTTCCGGAGAAATGCAAGAAGTTCCGCTGAGAAATGAGTTGAAAAATTCCAGTGGCCTTCCGCTGTTCCTTGAGCTTGAGTTGTTTATAGTGAAATTTATAAAGTGCAGGTCATGAATAAACTGTCTTGCAAATATAATTTTTTCTACATCTGACATACAATTTTGTCATTCGTTTCGACAATATCTCCGCGCTAAATTTGTCAACTGTGGAAACCAATTATCCATTTATGTGGAATAAATTCTCTATTTCATTAGAATAAACCATTGAAAAAAACGATAATAAAATTGTTATGGACTGTGGAAGAATTTGCGCTTCAATATCCAGTTCTTGAGTTTTCAAAATTTGGATAATTTGAATAACTGCTAAAAATAATAAATATAATTTTGAGACCCTTCTTGTATGGGATCAAGTCTTTATGATGTAGCTAAGTAGATCCTGAGGAACAATGCAAGAAGGTCCACTGACAAATGAGTCGAAAAATTCCAGCCGCCCCCGCTTCTGCTTCTCGAGCTTGCGTCGTTTATAGGGAAATATATAAAGTGCAAGTCATGAATACGCTGTTTTGCAAATATGGTCTTTACGAGATTTAGGGGGCGGGATGGAGGATGTGGGAGCTGGCTTTGTTGTATGGTAGATTTCTTGTAGAAGAAATCTTATAAAGTCCTTTCAGCTTCATGTAAAATGGGACCCAATTCCTTTCTTATTTCCACATTCTTGCATGTTTCGGTGAAAATCGATGAATTTATTCAATTCAATTCAATGAGATTTTCCATAATGTTACAAAAAACTCTGGAAGTGATTGATGAATTTTTACAGAAAATTGAATGCTCTTTTCACACTTTTCTATTCTTTTGGACATTTTTTTGGGTAAAAATATTTGATCCTATATTATAATTGGATTAATAAGCAACGAAATGAAGTCAAGACTTAATACAAACTTTTTGGTTTAAAATTTTATTAAACAAAATGACAACAACAAGTGAAAAAAAACTGAAAAACTCGCGAAAAACTTCATTCATTAATTTTTATCCATTACCGTCAAATGCCTTTGCCAATATTTGCACATTTCGCATGCTTAAGAGGCTCCCCACATCAATGATTTTCTCCACATTCGTGAGATACTGCTACTCTCCTAAATTCATTGTCGTGCCCTAATTGGAGGCAACAAATGCGTGAGAGAAAGTGGTGCCGTGCTTTGGAACCTATATCATTGATCCGCGCGTTCCATGCCCATAATTCCATTGTCACGGATGCCGTCAACTATAAGAGCCGGAGAGCAAACGAGACAACTGACGAACTCAATTAGAAAGCTCTTATTACAACACTCAGACAGTTAAATGTGCCTCTAAACCCTTTCAGACTTGCTCGGGTTGCGAGGGTTGCATTTGATATAGTCCCAATTTTCCGTATTGAATAGAATTACCAAAATGTCAGTCACCTGCGACTACACGTCGACGGCCTTTTCATGTCAATTACTCCGGCTATTTCTGTCCTCTCATCTTCGTAGATATTATTAACACGAGGAATATTGAATTGTTAGATTTTGTGGTGTTTTTAGATATTATAGAACTAGGTTAAGATTTTTTATTTTTGTTTCTTTTTTATTCAGATAATCTCAAAAGATGTCAAAGGGTATTTCCCAGAATTAATTCTTTATCATATGAAAATTCATTAATAATTTTATAAACAACGTGAACATGGTATTAACCTGAATTCAATGTACTCGCAGAAAAGTATTTCCGTGAAGGACCAGTTTGGAATAGTATATTTCGTACCAAGTGAAAAAAAATGATGTTTGGCGAGTGGGAGGTTTATGTCACGAGCCGACGGCGCGTGATATAATCCCAGGAGTCAAAAACCACTTTTTTCACGAGTTACGAACATAATTTTCCATCTCAATGTGTCGAAAACGTACTTTTCAGTCACTCGACGCGAAGCGGAGTACTTTTTCGACTCATTGAGATAAAAAATTATACTCGTAACTCGTGAAAAAAGTGGTTTTTGATTTGTGGGATTATATCCCTCGCCTTCGGCTCGTGATATAAGCCTCCTTCTCGCAAAAACCATTTTTTTTCACGTGTTACGAAATATACAACTTCATCACGCTGTGTCGGAAAAGTAACTTTTCAGTCACTGTCTGCTTCACGCCGAGTGACTGAAAAGTGCTTTACCGACACATTGAGATGAAAAATATTGTTCGTACCACGTGAAAAATGTGGTTTTTGACTCGTGGGATTATATCCCTCGCCTTCGGCTCGTGATATAAACCTCCGTCTCGCAAGAACCATTTTTTTTCACGTGTTACGAAATATACTATTCTTAGATTCCATATGCCAGGTACGAAAACAAGTTTGGGCCGCGCTTGGTCCAAACAGCAGACGGTCTGCCTTGGGGGGGAGGGGGGGGGGGTCCAATTCCCAGCCAGGATCCCCCTAGACTTCGTTGAAGTATGTAATAATAATTACATAATTTCTAAAGATTTAAAGTATTTCCACTCTTAACCCAAGAGGGGTGACAATACAGATTCTTCTCCATTCCGTTGGAACTCCCCAAATCGATGGGTACATTCTCTGTGATTAAGATTCCCCCCGCATGGTTCAACTAGAGAGGTTATCCCGTCCTAATTTGCCCTCTAACGTCCTCGAGAAAAAGGTTGGCCACCTTGACCTGATCTTTCCCCTGTACCGGCGTTTCCGTTGGCCGGCAGTCTAATTGTTGCGCCATAGGTGATTAATTCACTGATTTATCGCCCTTTGTTAATTACGGGGTCAGTGTTCTAGTTTGCCGACGCTATGTCAACAGGTGTTATTGTTGACATCCTCTTGTTATTATTCGGTGAGATATGACACTGTCATGGATATTCATGATAGTCTGATCCCTTCTGGGAGTATAGTCCTACTTCCCAGTGGATTTCAGTATCTCTTCTGCTTGGATTGGTGTTTCATCTAAGCTTGTCACTTTGTTGGCGGTTTTCGGAGGAGTCCAAATCTTGTGCTATCACTTCAGGTTCCTTGGTGCGCAGTTGATCTCTGATTTACATATCTTTACTTGCTCTGATTATCTGTATTTCGCTTTACAGCTGAGCTGATACCAATGAGTGTTTAATTGTCCAAGTCCAGTCTCAGGTCTGCCCGAGGTTGTGGATTGAAGGTTCTCTCCAACTTTCCCGCCCTTCTTACAATACTTACCCTCTTATTAACTACCAGGGAAAGAAGGTAGAAAGCCCTTGTGGCTATTGTCTAGGTAATTGTCTTTAGGAATGAGGTGTCACCTCGTGGCAGTATAAAACACAAATGCTATAATTTAATTTTGGCCTGTAAGTAAAGAGCAAAAAAATATTGTTCTTTAATTTATTCCACTGATATCAATGATTGGTTCAGGAGTATCTTTCAATCGATACAGAATCAAAATCACCTAACTCCCGTGATCTCAGTGAATTTAATAACGTCACGCGATTGCAAATTACAGGATTCCCGAAATAATGCTTCCCCTAATTGAAAAAAAAATCCAATTGCTCCACAGACGCACGATATCAGTCCCGAGCCGCGTGAATTTTAATTGTAATTAAAATTCACGCGTCACCAATCGCAAGTAATCCACTTTCCATTACGACGAATAAGGATTTCGAGGGGTAATTGAAAGCATGTCGTTATCTGGTTTGGGTTTTCCCACTTCCAATTCCCTCCTCGATGCGTATAAAATATGCATGTTTGCCAATGGAGTGGAGGTGTCGGGGTCACTCGTCACGAGAGAGCCACCCCTTCTCACTCTCCCCCTGCATTCGCTATTTGCCTCTCGGCAAATATGCCTGGGCTGTACGAGCAGTTTACACGAGGGCCCATGCAAACATAAGGGAATACCCGGAGTCTTTGACCAGTTGGGGTACCCCCTTCAAAGACTATTCAGTTTGAAGTGGCCCTGGCACGACAAAATTGTTTGCTTCATTGGTGCCAAAATGCTTGAATAAATACCAACCAAATTATCTTGCACTGGTGATGGATCAAAACAAGTGTATTTACCAGACGCATTATTTAGATTGCGATTTGGGAAAGATTTTTATGAGAAATAGGCAAGCCAAGCTGGGGAAAAAATTGCTTCGATAAAATAATTTCGCTCAATATAAAAAAACGATTCTGTTGTTAATTTTTTAATTCGAAAAAAATTTCCTGTATTATTTTGATCTCAAATTTATCTCCGACTATTTTATTCCCATCTTTTTTGTCCTTGTATCACAACAATTTTTTTTGATTGGAAAAAATTAATTAAGTGTAATTTTTTAAATGAAACTGTAAACTCAAAATTTTAATCCTCTTTGGTCAATTATGAGACAATTGCAATGTAGCTGTAATTAATTTATTCTGGATTTAATGCAATTATTAGAATTAATGAAATTGAAAGACACATTGGAAATGACGAGTCCACTTCTGATAAAATCACAATTAAAATTAATGGGTGAATAATCATTTAAATGAACATTGATATAATGTTACGGGAACATATCAAGTTCTCCTCTCTCGTGAATAAAATTTATCCAAGATTGATTGATCCGGAAGAGTACTTACAGCATCATCATTACAAATTAACAAAATTTTAATGGACGAATACACATGCGTTTGACTAATGGGCATGTACCTCATATGGTACCGGAACGGGAGTAGGCTCTTGAAATATTCAGTGAAAACGCACCGGCGGTATAGACGGACGGCGGAAGGGGGGGGGGGGGGAGAGGGGTTATGCATACAAGCCAGGATTCCGGATGTGGAATTATTAACGAAGGTATGAGGGCTTTACGCAATAGACACTGACGAGTCTATTGATCCTGCGGAGCATGTTATTCGTTCAACATTTCTGAGTTGAGATGACAATAAAATTAAAATGATCTTCTGGTGTAGTAGAAATTTCAATTTGTAAAAATAAAAAAAATAATAGGAAAAACTCTATTTCATCACGCTGTCCGAAAAGTAGCTTTTCAGTCTCCGCTTCGCGTCGAGTGACTGGAAAGTACTTTTTCGACACATTGAGATGAAAAATTATTTTCATCACGCTGTGTCGGAAAAGTAACTTTTCAGTCACCCTCTGCTTTGCGTCGAGGGACTAAAAAGTGCTTTTTCGACACATTGAGATGAAAAATATTGTTCGTAACAAGTGAAAAAAGTGGTTTTTGATTCGTGGGATTCTATCACTCGCCTTCGGCTCGTCAAAAACGATTTTTTTTCCCTTGTTACGGAATATGCTATTTTTAAACGTTCACTGAAGTGAAGTTTCACAAATTTTTTTCTTACTATGAGCATTTATTGGGTCTCCCCAAAATAGCCTTTTTGCAGTGCGCGCAGGCGCTTTTCAATATCACTTCATCCATAATTATGGAATTTGAACGATTCTCCCAGCATTATCGATTGAAATTCCTCAATTCATTCAATATTTACGCATCCCAGCGCTTTTTTTTCTCCTTCAAAACCCGTGCCTGGTCCCACGTCCCACGTGCCATTATCCGACCGATTCCTTTTACCCCTTTTCTGGTGGCCTCCTCCCATTTCCTTTCATCCTTTTGTCTCTCTCATTCGCAAACCGCCGAGCATTTTGTCTTTGCCTTTCTCGATACATTTAAGAAGCAGCCTGCATAAACAGCACTCGCTGGCCATGTCGAAGCGGCCCAGAGAGAGCCCTCCGCCTCGGGACGGAACGATTTATCGGCGCAGGCCAATGCAGAAATGCAGGTTGGCAAAGGGAGCAACGAGCCAGGAAGAGGGGAAAACACAGCTACCGTTGGAGGAGGCAAACCAGTGAACGTGAGCATCCGTAGCCATGGCAAATTCGGAATAAGAATCACCTCATTCTCAATGCCATCCGTGAATACCCCCACTGCTATACCATATACTCAGGTCGGCCAGACTCTCTTTATGCCCAGTGTCTTTCTCTCATCGTATACACCAAAGGGACCAAACCTACCTCGAGGGCACATCCCAATGGCTTATTATACGACTGCGTATGCGTGCAAAACGTGCGTGGACTGCACTACAAGGCAAGTTAGGAATGTCACGAGATATATATTTTATACATTTATTTTTCATTTATCTTCTGCCTTCTTTTCATCTTCAGTTATTCAGTCGGGATAACGAAGTATCCAATCCCAATCAGGGGATTCTTACATGGCATTGTGAATTCTCTCTGGGTGCCCCTTCTGTTGTTATTCGCAAATTATTAAAGTCAGATCAAAGGACTCGGTGGTTACTTGCTTTCAATGTTTTGAGAGTATGTCCATAGTAATGATGCTGCTTGTGGCGAGGCTTTGCGAAAGTGAAGTCCATTTTTATTATGTCGAATTTCTGTTAGAGGCAGAGCTCGGTTGCATTTTTATGATATTATAATTCAGCAGGTTTAAACTGTCAAATCAGAAAGACGGTTGGAATGAAAACTCGAATGTAATGAATAAAACAGTCGCGCTAGAATTTTTCGTTCGTGGCTAGAAATTAAAATATGCATTGAAATTCGGAGAAAATAGGGCAAATCATTTGTTCTCATCCAACCGATTTTCTTTGAATTCATCGCATTAGCTGTTTAAATGGATTATTTTATAATTTTACCAGCAGGTAATAGTACACACTCGTATAATGAGACACTTTTCCCAATTTCATTAATAATAATTGCTCGAAAATAACGAAAACTGAGTAATTCCCTAGCATTGTGATTGTTAAAAGGTAATCATGAAATTTAATGGCGCTCCCAATGTTTTGGACATTCCCATTCTATATTAATAAATACGATATTATCGATAATTGGCTCGCTAATTGGAATAAAGAGATTTATTCCTGATGAGGTCTTTTTTCAAAATCATTTCAATGAAAAAGGACGTTCTAAATTGGTTTCGAGGGATGCTAAATTTCACATTGGCATTCATGCTCGCATATTTTTCTATTGAGAACGGTGGGAATGGTATGTATGTTTACAATGATGCAATTGAACGATTCAAATCCTCGACACAATCGTAAACAAAGTAAATCCCACGCAGCTATTCAGTTGTGTTCAGATCAATGCGTTGAATATAATACTACAGAGGTAGCTAACGCCAGTGGTAAAGTGTCAATGATAACCTTCCAACTCAATACAGTATACCTAAGAGTACAAACAATTATCGTTGTACAACACCAGTGTCTGTTACTTTCGCCGCAGAGTGTGTTGTCCGCCCCCGTCAGAATCGTCACGTGCAATTCAAACACTTGAAACTGTCATACATTGAAAATCAGGCGAGTAGGAGGTGAATTGTTCAATGTATTTCCTTCCATTCGCGAATTGCCAATTGCTTTCAGTTCCATTTGTATTGGATGGGAGATAAATATTGATTGTCATGGCGACAATAAAAATTGCGGGAGATGGGGTGGGAAAAAAAAATCGCGGGGCGAGGGAGGGTGTGCAGAGACGGATTTGGAAATCCACTGGGCCCAGGTGGGGCTGCAGTGGCAACAACAAAGCAATTTCTAAATGGAGCCATCCGACAAAATGGACCGTCGTTCAACATCCCCCATCGGTGACTAAACCAAATAACACGTGTGACAAGTTCGTCACGTAAACACTCATCCGGTTGTTTAGTTTGTCCTGTCTGGATATCCAATTCAAAACGTAAAAGTTCGGTTTTACAATGTTTTTTTCTGAAGATCCGTGCGACAGTTACAGCTGGTTATGGTTGCCGAGTGAATTGTGAATCTAACTGATTGGTTTTTAAAAGCTTTTATATATATTCTGATTTTTTAAGGGATTTTTTAGAGGGATTTCTGAGGGCTGATCACATTTTTTTGGTTAAAATAGGAATTACTGGGTTGTGAATGTAAATAATCGTCTTAAAACTGTTCCGCTAAAATTTCTGATCACGTAGAAGTACGACTGAAGTTCCAAGGGATTTTCGTATTTGAAAATTTTTATTAATTCAAATTAGGAATATACAAAATATGAGAAATGTTTCAATGAGACTGACAGAATGTTTTTGGACGCAAGGGGGGCTGAGTTATGAATACGAATAAATATCAAGGGAGTGAATGATATTTTTTAGAAATTGTTAGAGTAATCTCTTCGTTGAATGGGGAAGGCTGGGACCTTTTTAATCATCAGTATCTCACGATCTACTGGGGGGAAGTTTGTGGAACTCTGAACCACTTGGAGGTTTTTTATGTGAGCTTTCAAACGAGATTAACTTTTTCCAATTCTTTCTCTTAGTTTTGGAGTGCTTGAGGATATAAAAGTGATTCGTTTTGCCGAGTTCTTATCTACCTAGGCATCACAATTTTTCAAGGAAAAGTTACCAATTTCATAGGAATTTTATGCACGAACGGATGAAGGAAAGGTATAAATTGGAGTAATGATTCTATTTCTAGCAAATAATTTCTTGCTGGTCATTTTCATTAAATTTTCCCTATCTCTCTTGATTTTCAATCACAACAGATTTCAAGAATTATTCAACGATAATATCAGCCATAATTTCCACCAAGCATTGATGCATTTGTTAAGTAAAAATAAACTCCTAAATTGATTTTGAATATGATATTAAAGTTAAATTGAATTTTATCACTCATCGTCAATATTAAATAAATGCGACAAAAAATAAAAGTTGCCAGAAATGATGAAAAAACATGCTCAAAATTCATCCTCTCAAACTTTAATTTCTCCGTAGATCTGAAGTGTATGTATCTAAAAAAAGATACAAACAAAAATAATATTTCGAAAAATTTTCAATTCACCTACTCAAATAATAATCAGGTTTTGTCATGTTCCTCTATACAATCCAAAGTTAAAATTAATCCAATCCACTTCAAAGCTTCGATAAAAACGATATTTTGTTCAATATTCACACGGAAAAGTACGAAAAATAATCTCCCTAAACAATATATGATTAAATTTGTATGAGGCGAGATAAATATTTCACAAAATAAATTGCTGCGCCAATTACGTCAATTTATCGTAAAATTAAAATGCATGAATGCTCACGTTCGTCCATTTTGGGAGAAAAATCATAGGAAATCCTCAGAAGAATCAGAATCAGACAAGCATTCCCCACGTGCCTACAACCCTCGCCTTCGGCTCGCGTCGTAATTTTGCACGTGCAGACGACTTGTCTATTTTCCCTTCCTCGGTGCGAAATATACAATAAATACACCATATGGTCAGGACGATCGTCCGAGAGCGAGAGAGCGCCCAAACCCATCGGTCCCAACCAATTGATACGTATTGAACGTAATCTCCTCCCGAATTGTTGACTTTACTTGCTTGCACCAGAAGAATCTAAGACACCGTCAATAACTTTTGAACAACCAGACATGTCTGCAATCAAACTGCAGCGCTCCTCGTATAATTCAACGTCTCCATGTGACGATACATATCCGAGATAATAGTCGTCCATTGGTAATAGTCTAGACGTTATACGTCACTGAGCACTCAATTATTCACATCACGCGTGAAGCACATTAGTGAGAAAGCACGCCACTCATTGTACATATCCTGGAGAACAGTAGGATACCACAAAGTTACGAGCACCAATCGCTGCGACTGCGGCATTCAAAGGGAAATGGAGGATTTGCATTTGCGGCTTATCGTTGAGAATTTGCTGAAGTTAAGAGAGAGAGAGAGAGAGAGCGCGCAAGTGAAAGAGAGGGGGGAGGGGGTGACCGGGGAGTTTGAATGTGTATGCAACTCAGGAGTATGGTGGATAGTTCACACAAGAGGGTTGTTGAGGTAGAGGAGAGGATTGAGAAGTTAAGTGAATGGGAGAAAAACGGAATTGTCAAGTGGTAGAAGTGAAAGACAGGGTGGAGAAATGTATGTCTACATAGCTATATGGATGGAGCTATGCATATATCTCATCTACTATTCCGACTTTGCCACCGTCTTCCTCTTGTACGCCTGAGATATAGCGTTTTGGAAAAGACGCTGGGGCTGCTGAGTTAGTGACAAGGAATGGCGTATTCCCTGGGTGATGCTGAGGCACTGAGATCCGAAACGGCGGGCGGGGAGGAGGGGGGGATAAGAAATGTAAAGGTATATTAGATGTGTGCAGAGAAATTGGAGATAGAGGGAATCACCGAGGGGAGACAATGCCCCCCCGAGTTTATAGAATCAGGAATTGCTAGATTGTTGAAATTGGTATTAGTGAATAGCCACTTTTGGATAGAAACTTGCATCGGGTCAGCGAACTCGACTTTGTGGAGTTGGAGAGCTGCTTCAGGATTTTACAGGGAATGAGGGAAATGTTGGGGAATTATTGTCGTTTGGAATCGTGGCTTATCGTGGGTTGTAGTTTGAAGGATTTAGGGAAGATTGCAAGTTATTCTGGACGTTTTTTTGTGAGGTAGTTTTTCATGATTTGAAGCTGTAGAGTTGAAGGAAATGCTGGGATCATGTTAGATGAATGGGAAGATTTCACTTTTACGTTCACATCCACTGGGACCATTGATTTCGTGAGTGTAGTCGTCATTGATTATTCAGTTGAGGAGGTTCAGTTCTTTTTTTTTGTGATGGAACCTCCGAATTTCCGTAATTGTTGTCGACACTGAAAAAGGACATCCATTGGAATGAATACAACTTGAATGAAACATCTATTTGTAAAGTTCCAAAAAGTTTTCGGGAATTCACTCAGCTCGTTTCCATTGTTTGAGTAACAATTTCATTTCTCCACTGCAATTCGTCTCTCTCTCTC
>JAPYZM010001658.1:0-19031 GCA_030522845.1 Psyttalia concolor
TTCAATGAACAATGTGAGTAATTTTTCCTTCAGGTTCATAATCTTCAGTAACTACAGAATACCAAAGAACAATCTGCTGAACAGAACTGCCGACGTAACCGACAACGCACCGCCACCTCTACGCGGTTAGTCCCGGGTGACGCAAAGAGCGCTGATACGCGAGTGATTTTCAATTTTCAAACATCAAACTTTTTATTAAACTCCTTTCCTTCATACCACCCTCCCAAGTCATTCAAAAACTTTAGAAAACTTCTTTCCCAATTCGCCTTTAGTAATGAGCTCTTTCCGAATGGAATTCACGAGTAGCTCTATCTGATTAAACGGCGGAAAGGGCATTTCCTCGAGCTGATAGACGAAGACACCGCCCGAAATATCAGCAGCCACTAGTTGATCGCCACTCCTGGTGAATTCCAATGCGCAGAGCCTGCCACCAGGTGCCAGGGTTATAGAACAAGGCTTGTAGGTCCTCCTCTTGATGTCCCAAATTGAGATTTCGTTGTCGGTGCAAGTCGCCAGGATCGTCGAATTCTTGGTACTCCAGGTTGCGGCCCGCACGCAGGACATTCTCGTGGTGAGGGTGATGAGGGGCTCCGTGATGCCCTCCGCCCAAATCCTAGCGGTCCAGTCGGCCCCGCAGGTTAGGAATAATTTGGTGCTGAATGGAGAGAACTCCAAGGCGTAGATTGGCCCATCGTGCGCGAGGAAGCTATTGACGTGATGGTCCAGGTAGTTCGTAGAGCATTTGTGGACGCAACCCTCGTCGGAACCCACAAAATACACGTCCGGCTTCTCCGGGTGTCTACGCAGGAGCACAGCCCCTGGATTTCGTCGGATTGATATGTCGACCTTCTCGCAGAAGTCCTTGCGGGGGACTCCAACAATCGACGCCTCGATCCTGGGGATGCGCATCATCTGAGTCGAAGTGAAATCTTCGTGTGTCGGGTAGCACAGGATTCGGCCGTCCTGAGTAGATGTGTAGATCTGCTCTTTATAATCCATGAGCTCGTCTCCCTGCCACCACTGGACTTGCCATTGCGGAGAAAATAGACGAAGTTTGTCGCTTGAATAAGATGCACACCGTGAGTATGTATAAAATGGTATAAAATGGTATAAAATAGTATTAGCTATTCGATACTCACGTTTTGCTGTCCCTCAAACCAGCCAGTGCCCTACTGCTCACGTCAATGATCCGAAGACGTCCGTCGTAGAATCCAACCGCCAGCTGATTTGGTTTCAATCGACTCCAATCGAGATCAGAAATCGCTGATTCGAACCGATAAACTCTGTCTGGTTGACTCGGGTTCTTCATGCACCAGATGAGGAGGAGCCCATCAGTATTGTTCCTGGATCCGTAGCCAACCGCCAAAATGTTGGAGTTGGTATAATTCCACCGAAAGGCTGTCACCGGACGATTCATCGTTTCCAAACAGGAGTGGGTCCACAGTAAGTCCAGGGAGTACGTGATCTTTAGATCTGGGCTGCAAGGGTCCCTTTTCAAAAGACCCTTGAATCGCTTCTGAGGGATTATATAGAGATTACTCGCAATTATCCTCTCCATTATTTGAAGAGCATCTTTGAAGGAAGACTGCTTGCTAATTTCCGCTAGTTGGGCCTCAGGACTTTGAGTCATAGGGGTCAGCGATAGCTTCGGGAGCTTGTTCCTGTCCTGTGAAATTTCGAGATCATTATCGCAGTTCAATAACCTTATTTTAACAAAATTATTAATTATACAATTGCAGGATTGAGATCAAACAACGGATGATTGTTTTTGTTTACAAAAACCTCTTACCGGCGTCTCTTCCACTCTGGCAGCGCCCTCCAATTCGACATAAGTATCATGAATGACCCAATTATTGACAAATGTTCCCTGGTTCATCCTCTTCTCCCTCCCCACATGTGTCGACCTGGATTTAACGTGAATCCTCCGCGTCTGGGTCTCTGCGTCGGCGAGTTTCCTTTTCGCTCCACTCTCAGTTTTAATATTCTCGTATCTCTCATTCTCTTCCTTCACCTGCTGACCATCAAAGCTGTCCAGATCCGCGGTCAGCTGGGGCATCTCGAAGATGATGATTGTTTCAGTTTCTTTTAAAAGAATTGTCATCGTCTCCATGAATTTAGTCGATGTCTCTTCAAACTTCGGAAGACAAAATGGTGACGGGGCGCAAGACTCGTCCGCGAGTGACGGAATTTCCTGAGTTACTATCAGACTCTCCATAGTTTTGTCGAGGGGGGGAATCACTGTGGTGTGTATTGGAGATGATTTCTGGTGAAATAAAAAAAAAGCCAAGCCTTAAAATTATAAGGATAATGTCTTAAAATGTCGGAATATGGACTTGGAGTGGAAAATTATGGATTTGTTGAGGGTTTCCCCGTTTGATCTTCACAAACGTTTCACCTCTCACACATTGCCCAAACCGAAAATCTTGTGAATTATGGATTATTTTGATTCAATCACCGATGCAAGCCCCGATATACTGGATCGCAGTCCTGCTGAACTCAAGGACATCATGGACTCACTTCCGGTCTTTAGCATGCCGATTGTCTCGTACGCCGTCAGCCGGTTCTCCTCAATCGTCGGGTAGAACCGGTGGGTCAGGAGTTTTGGGGTCACCTCGAGACCATCTTCAAAGACTTTCAGTTGTTTCCGTTGCTGTACTATGGATATTGGGGGCTTCTGGGACCTCGCCCTGGAGGCTCGTCGTTTCGACATTCTGCGAGAGACTAGACTGCTCCTTTCGGTCATTGTTTGATCGATTCCTCTGGTTTTTATGAGGTTATGGGATTAAAAGTGACGTCGTTTTTGGGAGAAAAATAAACAAATGTCAAATTTCTTAAATTCCTAAGAAAATTTCAAACTCTAATAACGTTTTTCTCATACTATTTAATGCGAGAATAAAAAAATTGGAGGTTTTTTTTTGGTTCGTCGGCAAAACAGAGCAACATATAGCCTACACAGGGCACACTTGAATTCATCCTTACCGACTGACAATCGCTTACCGGCGGCCGCAAATAAGGCGGTCTTTTTAAATAAATCAATAACCACAACCTCAAAAATCTCCAAATCCTCCGCCCTTTCGGCGGCCATCAAAAAAACGATAACAGTCCAAAAAAATCCTCTGTCTCAGGAGAAAAAAAAGCACTGAAAAAGCCACAGAAACTCGGTGGCAAGCCGTAGAAAACCTCTGACGATAGTCAATGAACTTTGGCCACGTAATCCTGGCGTTTAGTCGGTCCGAGTGTGCAAGAGGGGGGGGTGGAGAGGGGGTATGACCAGTAATCGACGTAAAAGGCATTAGTGTGTGTTGTTCAGTGCACGTCAGTGTAATAATACGACGAGTCTCGTGCCCTCCACAGCTATTTCTCTGGACACCTGTTTTTTTTTTCCTCCTTCGAGTTGACAAAAGAACAAATCGCTGGAAACATTGGCACCTGGATATCATTGAGATTGGAGGGATATTGTGAGTGGATTCAATTGTTTTTTAGGCTTATTACGTCTTCACGCGTGATTATTTGACCTCGTGGGGAGGGGGAGGGATAATTTACGATCGCAATAATTCAGTGAACAACCGGGGAGGAGAGTGGGAATGCTGTCAAACTAATGACGATGGAATGATTTTGTTGTTCTGGAGTTTTCGTGGGTAATTTTTTTTTAATTTTTTTTTTTTTTTTTGCCTCCAGTTTTGGATGAGGATGGGAACTGTCGAGGAGCAACCGGGACCTTCCAAGCCTACAGATCTTGGTGGCAAGGAGAAGGAGAAAGACGACAGGATGTTCGAGTGTAATATTTGTCTGGATACTGCCAAGGATGCTGTCGTTAGCATGTGTGGTCATTTGTTTTGGTGAGTTGATTTCTTCTGAAGTGAATTTTCTTTATCTTGTTTTTTATTATTGTGGGCTTCGAACTCAAAATTGGCAGAGTGAAATCCAAAAGCTTGATTGCATTCTCCAATTCCTTTTGCAATATCCAAAATGCACATGGCTCACACGGCTCACTCAAATCATACTGGTTGATGCTAAGATTTTCGAAATGTTTTGATAAGATTATCAAGGGAGGATCATAACAAATTAGTCTGCTTCTCCCACTCCACAAATTTCTGCACTGAAAAGGTTACCATTATTGTTTGAGCAGTGAATTTTTTTGAGTTTTTATCCGCTCACTGTTATTGGGGAAGGATGTGAGTGTGGCGTGATGTAAAAAAAAAAAAGAAAGGTGAATATTTATAGAGTTGGAAGTCAGGGCCAAGTTATCTTACATATTGTCTCTTATCTTCGATGAATTGTAAGATTCTGATCATTTGTGGATGCCAATGAGATCCCGGAAATAAACCTCCATTCCTCAATATCTCTATATTTTTTGGGATCTTGAAAATAGTATGGGATAATAATTAATTATTTGCCTAAAGTAATTGAATCATGAGTAATATAAACGATTAAAATATTTATTAATGAATAAGGCACATTTTTAATATTTCTTTCTTCACTTTGAAACGAATTTTTTTAACTGATGTACTTGAATAACAGTTGGCCATGTCTTCATCAATGGCTGGAAACAAAACCAGCGAGGCAAGTGTGTCCAGTTTGCAAAGCGGCAATTAGCAAAGAAAAAGTTATTCCACTATATGGAAGGGGTGCAGCCAAGCAGGAAGATCCAAGGTAATTAATAATTCTAATAAACAACGTGTGATTCGATACATATTGTTGGCAATATTTATTCTATTCCTTTTATTTGGATTTGTTTGGAGGAATTAATTTGCTCCGCTACAACTTTTAAATGCGATTTTTATTTCTATTTTTAGGGAATTACCTGTTGTCCATTTATATTATAATGGCTAATTAATTTTTAATAAATGTCAGGGGTTTCTCCTTATTGCTTATTTGATAGAAATAACGTTCCACCTCGTCCAGTGGGTCAGAGGGTGGAACCAGAGAGTGGAACTACCTTCTCAGGACTGGGATTTGCTGATGGAGGCTTCCACATGTCTTTTGGAATTGGAGGTTATCCCTTTGCATTTTTCACGTCGACGTTTAATTTTGGAGAAACTCGACCGAGTGCTGGTGAGTGGAGTTTTTTTTTATTTGAAATGTTTTGTTTTTTTTTTTTTCAAATGAAAAAAAAAATGTCTTATGATATTAGCCGAGAGGAGCACTGGTTATCGAGAGGTAACCACCATTCACCATTTAATAAGCTACTAATGATTTTTCAGTTCCCAGAGGTACTCCTCAATTCGAGGACGACGTCTTCATCTCAAAGATTTTCCTCTGGCTGGCGATAATGTTCATTGGGTGGCTCTTGATGGCGTAACCAAATCTTCCTCTCCCCAATTGTTCGGTTAAAATCCACTATAATACACTCAGCAACTGTATAATCCCCAAAATATTTCATAAACAATTGTACTCAATGATCTATCGACTTGGGAATTTCGAAGAGACCATTACTGTGCTGTATATATCGGAGGTATTCGAGGTCGAGTTGAGGGAGATTGATTCAAAGTAGATAGCCATCTCCCAACTCTAGAGTTAAGAATAAATAGGTATAAGAGATTTCGATTTATTCCGTTGGAACAAATTCAATGAAATTGTACTTGAGTTTGTGTACATACTATAACTAACTGTTGAGATCCTTTAAAATTCCCTTTTTATTTATCCTCCCGGGAATAGGAATATATAAATGCCAGACTAGAGCAGTGAGAAATCACGAAATTGTCCAATTCAATGGCGAAATTATAAATTGACAAGGTGCAAATAAATGGAGAAATTATGTATTGTGGTTTTTGTGGAAATTTTTAGAATTAACGGATTTTATCATTGAATAAATAAACAGGGTTCAGTGAAATTGCTAAACTGCTAATTAATAAATCATTCATTTTTGGAGGATAGCTACAAAGGGGTAATCACAAAAATAACTTTGAGAAGAGATCAAATGATTTTATTGTGCTGCTTCAGTTGGTCAGGAAATAAAATGGAAAATTGTTTGAGTAAGTTTGTTAAGGAATATTGAAGTGGGGTTGAGTTTTATTTAGCTCAGATCTCGTCTTTGGAGCGTTTATTGCGGACGAAACCCTTCGCCTGGAGGAGCTCATTGCACTCTTCTCTGGTGAGCCTGGAGAGCTGGAGGCGCTCAACTTCCTCGTTATTCTTGTCGTAGAGGACTAGCTCGGGAACAGCTCCTTGTATGTGTTTGAACTCTGTGCGATCACTAAACTCCAAATGATAAGGAAATTATGATTTTTATTATTTTTCTTTCTAATCAATTTGGATGGATTTTTCTCGATGCCCTTTAGAGAACAGGAAATGAACAGAAAGAATACCAAAATTAACATGGATCATCAACTCCCAAGATATTTATCATTTGACAGATGCACTCTTGTCCTTTTTTCATCTCATTCGTTTATGATTTGTTGCACGTAAAATAATCATTAAAAGGATACTACAGTGATAAATCCTCGAAGATGAATTGTTTGACATCAGGAAGACGATTCAAGGAGCACCCAGAGCAACTCTGGAACCCAAGAAACTTATAAAATCACCCAAAACCATTGGAGAATAGGAATATGCAGGCTCTACTGATCCCCAGCATCACTAGAGAAAATTACCTCAATTAGCAGGGTGTAATTACCTCGACAATGGCGTGCACGTAGGCATTGCTGCTAGCTGACACCCGCGTACACATCCCCAGCAGCACAACAATACAAATTCCTTTCATTTTCATTTTTTAAAGAATTTTTTCCCACTGTAAAACCACTGACGGTTCAACGATTATTTCTCCTCTAACCACTCGACCAATGAAAATCGTCTCCTACGACGCCAATTGAACAACGTCATAGGGGCAGAGTTATATAGGCACCGCGACAAACGTGGAACAATGGCGTTCTCCTGTTCAAGTGAGTTATTTTTTTACTTTTCCCATAGTTTTTTTTGTACATTTAGAGATTTTCCAATGATTTATTATTGGTTTTGCCTGTGGCTATTAATAGGGTTTGAGGGGGAAAAAGGGGGGATTATGATTTTTATCAGCAAGTTGTTGGTAAACCGGTAGGGTAGGATAACCTCAAAGCATCCCCTAGATAGAGAAAATAAAAACAGCTAAAAATTATTGAAAATTGATCTATTTATTTTGATAAATTTATTCATTGCATGGCCATCCCCCATTTAGAGATGAATTCTATTTGGTAATTATTTCTTTCTTAAATTTAATCCTCTAGTTGTGTATTTTTTATGTTAGATTTTCCGTTGTTTTAACCTTAAAAAGAAGCTCCTACTAGTAAATTTAATAAAGAAGACAAGAAAATTTATGAGAAATTATTTATTCCTTATAATTAATTATAATATTTTTTATACAAATAATTTTCTTGTTCCTTTTAGTTTCGAATGAAGTGCCAGAGCATCCAGTTGTCTCGCCAGTATCTGGCTGTATTTTTGAGAAGAGATTGATCGAGAAATATGTTATTGATAATGGAGTCGATCCCATCAATGGAAAGGAACTCACTGTTGAGGAATTGATTGACGTTAATGGTAAGTTGTATTGTCTTCCAATGTCAGAAACAATGAGATATTAATAAAAATGGTTTTCTTATTAATTATTTTCCAGTAAGTCCCACGGTGAAGCCCAAGCCCCCAAGTGCAACCTCAATCCCAGCTATTCTGAAGATCTTCCAAGACGAATGGGATGCTCAGATGTTGCACGCTTTCACCGTTCGCCAGCAGCTCCAAACCTGCAGGCAAGAGCTGTCTCACTCGCTGTATCAGCACGATGCAGCATGTCGAGTGATAGCCAGACTAACCAAGGAGCTCACGGCAGCTAGAGAGGCTCTGGCAACTTTGAAACCGCAGGCTGGCATTGCTCCCACTGCCATTCCCCAGCCAGCAGTAGCAGTTGAGGCTGGAGGTGGTGCTGTCCAGCCCACTGAACAGGCTGGCATTACTGAGGATGTCATTCAGATACTCCAAGAGAGGGCCACCGTTCTCACACAGGAGAGAAAACGAAGGGGCAGATCAATTCCTGAGGATCTACTGCCAGCTGAGAGTATCAGGGCCTTCCAGACACTTGCGTCACATCCAGTGCGTGATTTATTTTTATTTTTTTCATCAATTTTAATAATAACGTTAATTGATGTTAATGGTTTTTCAGGGTCTTCACAGTGCTTCTGTGCCAGGAATTCTGGCCCTGGACATTCACGGAGCGGATACGAGCAAAATTTTAACAGGCGGTGCTGACAAAAATGCTACAGTTTTCAACAAAGATACAGAGCAGGTGGTGGCCATCTTGAAGGGACACACGAAGAAGGTGACAAGAGTTATTTATCATCCAGATGAGGATGTCGTCATGACAGCCTCTCCAGACTCTACAATAAGAATCTGGAACGTGGCCACAAGCCAGACGACTCTTTTACTGAGAGCTCACGATGCTCCTGTCACTGGACTCTCACTTCATCCCACTGGGGACTATTTGCTGAGCTCATCGCTCGATCAGCACTGGGCATTCTCGGATATCAGAACGGGAAGACTGCTAACGAAGGTGAGGATTTAATTATAAAAAACTATGAGTTTTTTTTATAATAGTATTGCATTTTTCACCTTGAAAGGTGGCAGGACCAGGCAGTCAACCGCTGACAACCGCTCAATTTCATCCGGACGGTTTGATCTTTGGAACTGGAACCCAGGACTCTCAGGTGAAAATCTGGGATCTTAAGGAGCAATCGAACGTCGCTAATTTCCCTGGACACTCGGGGCCCATTTCAGCAATCAGCTTTTCGGAGAATGGATACTACTTGGCAACAGCTGCTGAGGACTGCTGCGTCAAGCTCTGGGATTTGCGGAAACTCAAGAATTTCAAGACATTGCAATTGGATGAGGGATACGAGGTGAAGGATTTGTGCTTTGACCGGAGTGGAACATATCTTGCGGTAGCTGGATCTGATGTCAGGTAAATTTCTTTTATTTAAGTGAAAAAAAATATAAATGAACAATTGAACAGTTTCCCCCTGATTTACCAATTTACCAATGTTTAATATTAACAAAATTTTAGAGTTTATTTGTGCAAACAATGGCAAGAGCTGAAGGTGCTAAATGATCACACGGCGACAGCAACTGGAGTTCGATTTGGACGACATGCCCAGTACTTGGCATCGACAAGCATGGACAGGACACTCAAACTTTATGGACTTCCCTAGAATGTCTACTAATGAATTTTCTCTTATATTATTGTATCATTTCCTCATGTATTTCAACCTAACAATTACCATTACGATCAATAATTAATGATAAATAACAGAACAGTAATAATTATTGACTAAGAAATTTTAGTTATTTTAATGCTGATTTAGGACTAATTTCAAAGATATTTTGCATCAATTTTTGGAAAATAAAACACTCAAAAAAGGAAAGGAAAGGATAATCAACAATTTTTAATCTTTAATTATTCAAAATCAGAGCAGTTTATTCATGGAGATATTTATTTATTAAGAAACTCCATTTTTTTGCGTTTTTTTTTTTCTTTCTTCATTTCTAAAATAAAGAAAAAGAAAATAATGAATAAAGAAATTATTCTTTATATAATGCCATTAATAATGGTAACAATTATTAATAATAATAATAATAATAATAATGAAATTACAAAGAAAAATAATTATCAGAATATTTTAAATGGCCCGCCAAAATGACCACCTACTGCGCATCCTACTTGCGTTGATACAAGATGGCAGCCGGTCTCTAGCAGTGAACAAAGGCTGTCGCGTCGCTCCCCAGTATTTTCGACGAAAAAGAGGGTAAAACTATCAAAATAATTACCAAAAAGATAATAATCGAGTAATAATAGTAGACAGTGGCAATATTATAATGGAAGAATGCAATATTGGCGTTAATTTGAGGCGCTGGAGCCCTGAAAAGTTGATAATGAAGAATCAGTCTGTCCATTGCGCATGTTTTCTGCGCCTATTCAAGATGGCAGTCGGTCTCTAGGGTCTCTAGCGCGTGCTGTCCATTGCGCATGTTGTCTGCGCCTATTCAAGATGGCAGTCGATCTCTAGCACTGAACAAAGGCAGTGGCGTCACTCCCGAGTACTTGCGACCAAATACGGGTAAAAACATCAAAATTATTATAAAAAAAGTCAGTAATCAAGTAATAGTAGCAGAAGGTGATGATTTTATGATAAAAAAAATAATTATTTCGGTGAATTGAATGGCCTAGAGCCTCTGAAACCTGGACAGAATACACATTCACCTCGTCCATTGCGCATCTCTTCTGCGCATATGAAAAATGGCGACTCATCTCGGACCCTGAATGATATCTCTGGTGTATTTCCTCACATTTTCGAGGAATTATGAGGAGTAATAATTTATAAACAATGAAAATAATCAATTTTGACGTAAATTGAGGATTTTAAGAATGAAAATTGGACATTATTTTGGCAGTGCAAAGTGTAATGTGTTGTGAAAGTGACTCTGTCTGGACGTGATCGACGATTTTGGGATTTCGGAAGATGACGCCTGCTGGATAATTCCAGACTTATGGAGACTGAAACTCGTGTTTTGTGCTTGTCCTTCTATTGTTTAATAAGACAATTTTAATTCCCAAAGAGTTCCATTAATGAGGACTGGGGAATGGATGAACAATGAGGTTATGAGTTTTGGCCCAAACGAACTATCTGTGAAAAGTGCATTCTTGGAGTTGTATTATTGCCGATGTGTTTACAAATCCAAAAGATGGTTATTTTCCCGCGTAATTGTGAGATTTTTCATTCAAACAACTGATTGGGAGAAGTGGAAAAGTGTTGATGAGTGCAACATCAATTGGAAAAAGTGCGAAATTCCTTTTTTTTTCCGTTATTTCTTTGGTTTTAAATTTGCTTGGTCAATGGCATTATTAGTTAGTGCAGTCAGTGTCGAAAAAATATTTTTTTAATCTTCTTTCACTTTTAAACACCAATTTAATTTTTTTTCTTAATTAAAAAAAAAAGTAAAATGCCATTTTTTTAAGTTTTCATGATTTTTTTTATTTTGCACTTTTGATTTGATTCATTTCTTTTTTTCTCTTAACTGCATTGTTCCTCTCATTGCTCGCGAGTGAAGGTGGTAAAGTGAAGTGAGTGAAAAAGGTGAATTTTTTAATTCAACCTAAGTGGCAAAAAAAATTACTGTTGTTCAAGTGAAAGTGCCAAATACCTGGATATGTGGATTACCTGGATTACTTGGATTACTTGGATTACTTGGATTATGTGGATTACCTTTGTTTCCAGTGGTGAAAACGGAGCAGATGTTTTCATCCAACACCGGTGAGTGATTACAATTCACTAATTAATCAATTATCTTGATTTTCTTTGAAAATTTTATCGTTATTACACTGAAAATTCCAAAATATGGAATAACAAAGCGAAATTCTCCCTCTAAAATGACTAAAAATTGTCAAACAATGTTAGGGAATTCTCTTGAAAATGAAATGCCACCGATTTGGCATTTCAAAAGAAAAAATTGGGATTGAACGGTGAACTGCTTAAGAAAAGAAGAAGAAGAAAAAGAAAATCTCAATTTTTTTCATGTCTTTTTTTTTTTCAATATCTTTCTTTCTTTCTTTCTTTAAATTTACACAATAATCTTTACATCGATATATTATTATTCAATTTATATACACTTGACGTCGACTCCTTTGTTCTTAATCTTTACAAACTTACGTACATATTTATATTTGTAAATTTTTTTTTATTGCTAATTACCTACGAATGTTTAAATCACTTTTTTTTTCGGTTTTCCACTTATTTTTTATTAAACTAAGCACCTTAGGTACAAATTATAGTTCACTTTTCACAGCCATACGAAGAATTTGCTTTCCTTCAGTGAACAAAAAAATAGCAGATGTATTTGTGATGATAACTGTTTACTAACAAAAAAAATGGAACGCTAGTTTGCCTCGAAAATTTCCATCTGAAATTCATTAGTATTTTGTTTTCGCGAATGGGGAAAAAAGGGTGCTATTCCAATCAAAATATATTTAAGGACACGATGGTTTTCCATTTGACAACCAAACACGATTTCTTTTCGCTTCTTGCGAGTCCTTTGGATCAAATGAAAAGTCAAAAATTTAATTATTCATGGGATTTAAATGAAAAATAAATGGCCCCTGTCGCATAAACTCTCGATAAAAATTAAACAAAAATATAGGGTTTAATGGAACCTTACACTTTCCGGTAACTGTAAATCATGTACATAAAAAGTGACCTTAACTAATCGTTGTTCCTTGATAAAATGAAAGAAAAGAAAAAGAAAAAGAAGGAAAAACAATAAATTTCGGGGAATTTTCAACGTAACTCGATTTTCGTGTTTGTTATTTCAGTGGTGAAGAGGTAAAATTCCAGTAAAAACCAATCTCAATGTTACCACTGCAATTATCTTAAAAAAAAGTTAGTCTTTGGGGAAAATGTCAGAAGAATTTTGTGATGACAATTGAATTTTCAACAAAAAAATATTGTTTCACATTTGAAACTGTTGAATAACAGGGACTTTTAATTTTTCAATTTTTTTTTTCCACTTCTTCACTACTAATTATTTTCTTCTCACTTTCATTGGGTAATAAATATTGGAAACAACTTGTGAATGATCATCTAAATATTAAAACTCATCAATAAATATCCCTCGAAAAGAATCATGGTTAGCAATGAAAATTCCCCGAATGAAAAAAAAAAATGGCAACAAAAGAATTGAGATTTCTTTAGTGATGTTGTTGTCGTTCTCTGGTTTATCATCATACCCATCACAACTGGCACAATTCATTCTCCGTATTTATTTTCATTATTCTTTTGGGAGGGGGATGAGGATTATTTTCTCGGAGAAAATATCCAATCTAAAAGTCTAAATTTCCCCGTTGAAAATTTGAAAAGTCTAAGAAGTTGTGAGTCACAATCTCAATTAAAATCTCCTCAAAATAAGTTGGTTTTTGGTCTAGTTCGAGGTTCGAGGTTCGAGGTTCGAGGTTCGTGGTTTTGGGCTCGATGAAAGCCGTCGTCTAGTTTATCATTTTCATTTGTCATTCTTCCCCGTTGAGTTCCAACCCGGACAGTTCTCTTATCATCAAACAATACTCTCCCTCTCTCCCTGCAGCTCATACCCAGCAATGACTCCCCTCCTAATTGATACTTGACTACTTCTCAATCCATTTCCATTGAACAAATTAACCAGCCAACTCCTGATTGAATTTCTCCCAGAACTCTTTTTGTCAGGCACACCGTTGCCACTGACACTCGTCACCACATGATCCAATGATCTACACCTCTTCACATCCCCCAGTCCATCACCCTCACTCGTTCCAGTCTCATCGTGCTCCAGGAGAGGTGCATTCACCTCCTCCTGGAAGTTTTCCTTGAGAATGGCATTGCCATTGGGATAATTATTGTTGAGACTCTTGAGATTCTCCTTTGAGTTGGTGAATTTATCGCAGTTCTCCAGCGATCGAAAGCTCTTCTTCGGCTCCTTCCATCTCAAGTGGGGTGGGGAGTCACGTCGAAAATCACTGGGAAATGGATCCAGGGACTTGGATTCCCGAATTATTGTCGAGGGGTAGTCGGAGGTAGTCGATGATGAGGCAATTGTCGATAATACTCTTGCACTTTTTTTGAGTTTTGGCTTTCCCTCGAGGAAGAGATCGTCGAGGGCGAGTTTTATGTTGGCAGCTCTTATCTCCGTTTCCTCGTTGACTGTCCCATTGTTGAGAGTTGTCTTGGATAGGCTATCGATGAGGTATAGGGGATTGCGCTCGAGTTTACCCAGGCGAAGGTGTCGTAGAATAGGGCTTGTATTTCCACACTGAGAGACTGAGTCATCGGGACTTGGACGGGGAACGGCACTCGTACGCCTGGAACCACCACCGCCGAGACCTCCCAGGAGAGACGCCTGACGCGAGTCAGGATTCAATTTTGGACTTCGACGGGGTCGACAGAAGAGGGGGGGGAGGTCACCCACGTCCACCTAAGGACAAAGATTTCAATGAAGTTAACAACACAATTCGTTTGTCTTTTTTTCCCCACCAATATTTAAAGGCTCAATCTGCCCGATTATTTTTCTTATTTTCGATTTTTTCTCATTACAGTCGTTTACGCATATTTAACATCCATTAATTAAAATGATTAATCACGTGCATATGAAAATCACCTCTCGTTTCTGAATAGCTTTTTCATTGGCCCCGACCAACCAATAAGTCTTGACGTCTCCCTTTCCCTTCATATGGACCAGTCCTCTCTCCTCAATAATGTAACCACCAACTTTGTCCAGAGCCTCTTTGCACTGTGCACTTATATGAATCCTCAGTGCTTCTCCATTCGATTCCATTCTCGATGCTGTATTTACAGTGTCACCAAACAAACAGTATCGGGGCATCGTCAGGCCCACTACTCCCGCCACAACTGGACCTGAAATATTCATCTATCAGTTGGTTCAATAAAAACGGTTATCCCCCTCGGGGATAGTTGAAATATTCATGAAAAAGTGGGCAATAGTGAATTATTGAGAGTTTACCAGTATGAATTCCTATTCGAAGTTTTAGAGTTTCTTGGGGCCGGTGGGCTATCGTGTGCTGTTTCACTGCATTCAACAGGTCTAGTGACATAGATGCTATTTCACCAGCATGCCTGTTACCATTTTTAATTGGTAATCCTGATACCTGAGGGTGATAGTTGATAATTTAATTGAAAAATTTCAATAATTTCATTTTTTATTCAATAATAATTAATCATGAAAGTTGTAGATATTTTTTTTTTCGAACGACCAATTTAATCGATATTGATATTGATTGTTTAAAATTTAACCTACCACCATGTACGCATCTCCAATAGTCTCGACCTTGTAGACATCGTAGCCCTTGATAATTCGATCAAAAATCGTGTAAAGATCGTTGAGAAAGTTGACGACTTGAAAGGGTGTACTCTCAGCGGACATTGCAGTAAATCCCACTATATCGCTAAAGTAGATTGTCACGAGATCAAATGCCTCCGGTTCTACACCAATGCCATTTGTCAGGCAGTTTGCCACAGGTCTATAGGAAAATATAAATTAAACTCAATTAACAATTGCTAATTTAAGAACTCTTTGTCTTGGACAAATTATTATAGAAAAAAAAAAAAAAAAAAAAACAAGAAAAAAAAGAAAGAAAATTCACTCACTCTGGCAACATTCGATGCAATAAATCCTCAGTTTTTTGTTTTTCCTCGAAGAGAAGGCGCGTGCGCTCACTGACTAGATCCTCGAGATTATTCGCATACTTCTCCATCATATCCATCATCTGATCCATTATATTACGATGTCTACCGGCCTTCATCTTGGCCAGTCTAGTTCTTATCATCTTGAAATCCGGCCTCAACTCTGGACTCTCTGACCAGCAATCTGTTATCGTACTTACGATGTAATCAGCACAATCAGTCTCTGATTCAGAGAGAATGTCGATGTTTGGCCGAAATGGTGGCTCACTGTCCTCAGGATATCGCTTCACGCGGTCGATTATTTCTTTCAATAGACATTTTCACATTTTATTTAATTCATCTTTTTTTAGTTGAGTTGAGTGTGAATAGTTATAATGATAATTAATTGAATATTTTGAATATTTTGAATTTATGTTTTGTTGGAAGATTACCTTTGGGCTCTAGGTTAACTCCACCATAGGGACCCTTTCTCCCTATAATCTCGAAGAGAATTATGGCGAATGAGTAAATATCACCCTCCTGAGTCCCTCTTATAGGGGCATTGGGATTCCTCAGCAACTCTGGCGCCTTCCAGAACAGATCTGAGAAAATTGTCATTTCCTTTTTCTTTATTATTTCCGGGTGAGGTTGTTATAAAGAGATATTTCAGTTTTAAGAGAATAGTATAGTTTCCTTATTCTTAATGACTCACTTCGATAATACTGATGTTCACCGATACTGTCCGACTCGGCGCAGTGTCTCATATCGTGGAGACCAAAATCAGATACTTGTAGTACCCATCGGGACGTCACAACGCAATTTGACGATTTGAGATTACCGTGACAGACTAGCACTGAAGATTCATGAATATACAGCATACCCTAAACGAAAAAGAAAAAAGGAGGGGAAATTATTTAAACATAAACATAAACATTCTTACAAAATACATTTCATCATTTGTCTTACCTTAATGAGATCATGAACTAATGATGCAATGAACATATCGTCTAATTTTATATCCTCGTTTTCAATTATGTCCTGGGAACAGAAAAAAAAAAAATATATCTGGTTTTTTTTTAACTGGAATTTTTACTTTTCGCGAAGGGCAGATTAAATACTCACATAAAGACTTCCTTTGGCACAATAATCGGTAATTAATAGTATCCTCATGGGCTCGACGCAAGCACCAATGAAAGAATTAAGATTTCCATGTCTTATTTCACGTAGAATTCTCATTTCTTTCATAACGTCACGTGATATGTCTTTTTTTTTTGAAAATTTGAGTTCTTTTATTCGCACTACGACACCGTGATAGTGGCCAGTCTGGGCAAACACTTGGCCACCGCATCTTGACTCGTATGACATTGCGCTAACTAAACTTAACTGTAAAGAAAATTCATTGAATTATAATAAATCTTCAATTAATTTTTTTTATTATTAAACAACATTCTACTCGTGAAATATAATTAAATTGAGAATTAATTAATGCATTATAAAATTAAAAGTAATGAAAATTAATTTTTGAAAAAAAAAATTCAAGTAGTTGATGAAATCGACTGACTTTACTAGGGGATGACATGAGATTATCCAGATGTGGATATCCATGGATTTCGCTGGGATCAATTTTCCATAGGAGACCCTCAATTTCCTGTTCAATTTTCCATCTTCTGTAAATGCTCATGGTTATAACAGCAGCGCAAAAGAGAAGAACAGCTAGAATACCAGCAGCAACAATACTCCGAAGATGTGTATCATCTTTGGGACAATGTTCATTAAGAAAACCACAGCCGGGCTCAGCCTCAGGTTTATTCTTTCCCGGCCACTCCATTGACTCGGATGGCCTGTACACCTGTCGTCAATAGGTGGATAAATGAATTATTTATTTATTTATTTATTCATTGTCGACAAAAATTGTACATTTATTTCCGTTCGTATTTTTTTTTTTTTTTTTTTTTTTTTTTTTTTTTTTTTTTTTTTTTTTTTTTTTTTTTTTTTTTTTTTTTTTTAACTGTCCCACTGGCTTCATCTGGAAATCACAACTAAAGTTGTCCTGGGTAAAACGATCCTTCTTGAGGGCGAGAACCGAAAAATTTCCCTCGGAGTCACCCGCCTTGTCCAGTTTTATCGTTTGTCCACCGACACCTAGAGAATTTGAGGAAAAAAACTATATAGTCTCATTCATATAAATGTATTTTGAGCTCCTCCAAAGAAACCGCCAAACAAACAAGAAAATCTCTCATTTTACTCACTCTGATAGGTATGCCTCTTGATAATGGTCTCAATTATCATTGTTCCATTGCTCACAATCTCATCAAGACTGCTCTCTCTCTGCTCCCTAATGAGCTGATCGAGTGCAGTTGCATAAAGCTTGACTGAATCATAGAGATATGCTGCATGAATAGACACATACTTGGGATATTTCAACAAGAGATCAGGTACTGGAAAATTAAATGGCTCTTTCAATGTATAATCCCTAACTCTCTTGGAGAAATTCTCATAATTTTGAGTTGGTGGACTGGAGGCGACCACCATGAGTGATCTGGCACGTTTTAAAAAGTCCTTTGGCTCAAGACAATTTTTCAATTTATCGTAATCCTCGGGCTTCCATAAGTACTTTTGCGCCTCTCTCGGTGAATATGTCATCATGTCGACATGAATAACCATGTACTCGCCATTATCGAGGAGTCTCTGATTCTGCATAGCACCCATTAAATCAATCAGTGACATTGGTGTACCAAAAAATATATATATTCTTGTCATATTCTTGGTCTCCTGTATCAACTGAAACCAAACGCCAACGTGACAACAGGGCAAACGCTCTTCGCAACATGTGTGACGATCTTCAACGGTTTTGTAGTGATTAACTGTCAGGTTGTTCTTGGCTGCCTGATTCTCCAATGATTTTGCCACTGTTGTCCATGCACTCTCAGTTATTATCGTGAATTTGTTCCAACCGTAATGCAACAGTAGGGCTATCAGTGACTTGGTTACCTGTGTATCTGGTGGCTCGGTACGGGCGAATGTTGGTACTTTTGATGCTTTGTAGTCGGAGCATTTCTGGGAAAACATAATTTTTTGCTGCTATTAATTTGTTTGTTAGGTACGTTAGGACTGAAGGCCTCACTCGTTAATGATGGAATTTTGCAATTTCGAATTTTGAATTTTGGACTTTGCTCGGTCGGGTCGCATGTAGGGAATTCTTTGGAGATTCATCTCTTTTATATTCAATTATTTTCAAAGATTCAAATTTCATCTGAAATTAATCAACTCTTAACTCTTAAAGGTCTCAATCTCACGCCAAGTTATATTAATTTGTTATATTTCTGTGAATGCTTGTAAAACCGCACAAGGCTTTTAGAGTTTGGCCTCATCAATCTTCAATTGAAATTCCTTATTTTTTGGATGCGTCGAGATCCGTTCCACTTGACCCTTGAAAAATAATCCCACATCAGAATTGAGAGAGAGAGAGATCGACCATAAAAAAAATCTGAATAATTTCAGTTTTTCCAATGCAAATTGCGTTATTTTCGGTTCCAAAATAACTCAAAAGGAGGGGGTGAAGGGAGAAAAATGATGAAGGCGTGGTGTTGGGGTGCATTGGTCATTGCCGGCTAGCTGACTGGCGTTATTCCTGGCCGGCGGTCGGCTATATTTAGACGAGACCACCTTGAGAGAGCCCGTGCTCTCGTGTAGTACCAGTATGTGTGTGTGTGTGTGTGTGTGTGTGTGTGGGGAACTCTCTCGACGTGCAACGAGTTGTGCAACAATTGCCGTCCAAACTGACATGTTGGACTGCAAATGCATTGTTGGGGGGGGGGGGGGGGGGGGAAAAAAAAGGGGAGTAGGAATAGGTGCGGGCCGACAAAGCATAAA
>JAPYZM010001659.1:0-31751 GCA_030522845.1 Psyttalia concolor
AGGGAGAGGCGGGCTAGAGGAGAGGGTTCAAATCGAGAAAATACTTCGATAAAACCAAAGAAATTAAAAAAATAATTTAATCACAAAATTATAATTTAAGATAAAAATTGTCTAACATTTTTTGTAATAAAAAAAATAATTGCAAAGCTCTAGGTATTTGGTTGATTTTAGAATTTTTTAATATGATATAAATAAAATTATAAAATTGTGGTATTTATTTGCATTGAACTGCCTCTAATGCAAATTAATTTCGATTATTTATACATTCATAATTGCTTATTACCCCATTATCAAGAAATGAGGGGATAATTGAATGATTAATTATTAAAACTGTTTTTTTTTTATATAGATTTATTGATGATTTCCAATAAGGTCATTTATGTACAAAATAATGCTGGAAATATACCTATAACATTATAATATCCCATTTAGCCTACATATTTTATTTATACGTTTATGTATAATATTTATAACACATCCCCTCATCGCCCACTGTCTCTCACCATTTTCTCGCTCACTCACGGATTATCTTTACTTGGTATTCAAGCCCAAAAGTACAGCTAGTTATTAGGAGGGACAATATTCTCTCTTCCTTCGTCTCTACCCAGATAAACTTAAGATTTAATATTTACACCGATTTTTCCCTTTTTTGAAAAAGGAGAAATCCTGAGAGGCGTCCGCTGTTCTCATTCTTTTCCTCTTTCTTGATTTTTTTTTTTCTGTGGAGAGGATTAGAAAGGATTACTCTCGCATCTTTGTTACACATTTTTACAGCTTCACTGTCTCCTCGAGGCAAAAAGAATTTTGATTCTCTTTTTTTACAATTTATGGGTATGAAGTGGACGAGTATTCGTAGAAAGCTAAACAAAATAATTTTTGATTTATGAAGTGTGGAACTCTTGCGCTATCAGTGACGTCTTTTTCAATCGCAATTTATCTCGATAAATAAATGTTTTAGGGGAAAATCGCTCAGAACATTTTTTGTTGGAAATTTAATTTTCGATTAACAAGATCTTATGACATTTTCTCCTAAAACGACTGGTTTGGGAGGTAATCAGTAAATGCGTGAACAGAAAATCAATCGAAATTCGAATTTTGACTTTCCGTTGTTTTTTTAAATATTCCTTTAGCTCAGTGGGAAATGATTTTAGAAGAAAATATCATAGGAGGTTATTTGCGCGTAATTTAATTGCCTATCAAAAAGATTTTACAGGTTTTTCCTCTAGAACCTATCGTTTTCGAAATAAACACGAAATTTCGGGGACAAAATGATAAAACTACCAATTTTGAATCCTCTCCAAAAAATAATTTATTTCCATTGATTTTTTTCTAAAACCACCGGTTTTGGAAATAATCCCACAATTATCACACACAATTCTCCCATCACCACAGGATGAGGTGAAAGTAGAAAAAATATCGCAAAAGCGATTATAATAAATAGAAAATTATGGAATGTATTATGGGAAAACTGATATCGTACTTTCCCCCGGTGTAATTGAACGGTAGAAAGTGCATCTGACTTTTTTGTTATTAATAATATGAGAGAGCTCAAGGTTCGGATTAAATTGCGGCCTCGAGGGCAAACGACTAAAGTTACGTTTACAGTGAAATCCCAAGACTTTTTCGTTTATTTTCTCTTCTTCCTCATTTTTTCTTTCGGTGGAATGACGACGAGTATTTTACAATCGCGGAGAGCCCAAAGAATTCTAGATTTTCATCATTGACAATCATTTGTCAATTGATTTTTCATTTTCGACTGTTTGATTAATTTTAAGGAGCCATGTATTAATTAAAAAAATATTCAATGGCTGAAAAAAAAAATTTCACCGATTTTAAGAAAAAAAAAAATTTTTAACGATCGGTAAAAATTCCGTCGACTAAAAAAGATAAAATTCCCCTCATCATTCCCCCAATCACTCACTCACCCATGACCAAGAAGACGAAACACCATAGGAACACGAAAAATCGAGAATTTCCACTCTCATCGAATGCAGGAAATAGGAAGGACAATAAATTCAAGTGCATAGGACATACAAGAGTTACGTGTAGTCAATTATTATTATTCATTTTAATATTTAATTATTAATATGAAATTTCAATTATCCCCTCTCTCTCTCTTTCGCTCTTTCTCTCTCTCTCTCTCTCTCTCGCATATAATTAATTTAATTATTCAATCAATTATAAATTACGTTGATGCATCATCGTTATAGGGACGATATAGAAAAGAAACAAGAGATCAATTTTCCTCTTGTTCCACCACTTATCTCTCTCTTTCTGTACAATAATTTAATTTTACCGACGAATATTTCATTTTCTTCGACTGAATTTTTCCTTCCATCCCTCATTAAATTACTTCTCTCGTCATTTCTCAATCAATGATCTTGCATTTTCTTCACTTGACTAGCATTAACGACACGTGTATATTTTCATCATAAACACGATACGAATTCGCTCTACCATAATTCTTAAACTTTACAAATTCTCAATGTTTAAAAAAAATTTTTTTTTTGACAAATCGACAAAACGTGCCGACCAAAAGATGGACTTAAACCGTTAACGACTGGATTAAAACAAAAAAGTGATAAGAAATTATTTGTAGAGAATTTTATTCCCCACAAAAAAGATTCTATACGATTTTCATCCAGATCCACTCATTCTCCAGCTACAAACCAAATTAAATACAATTTTTAATCGTCCAGCACGTTTTATCGTTTTATCAATGATCCCCTCAATCAATCAATAATTACATTTTGTTCTTCCCAATATTTTGAATTTATCAAAATCTCCCTGCAACGACGGCTTTACGAGTCCCTCGGGTACCCGCCCGCATGTAATGCAACAGATGGTGTATAAAAAAATTGTTTATATTATCTTTTACGGTGAGTGACTTTTAATTATCACTTTATACCATCGTATTAAGATTTTTTTTACGACACACTCGGAGAGAAATTCGAGGGAATGGTGGCCATAAACCCTGAGGGATTATTAAATTTCCCTAGTAAATTTTAATACTCCACGAGGATAATTAAATAGGATAATAAATTAATAAATAACGCACGGCAATTGAATTTCCGTGACTAAATAAATTTTCAATCCACCCGAATTCATCTCCAAATGAGTATAGATTTTTTTTTCAATTCTTGGATTTTATTGCGAATTGTGGGAGACGATATTTAGTCGTGCGAAGGACTCTCAACCGAGTTGGGAGAGAGGAATGAGTCGAGATCTGTGTTCAAGGTGCAGTCACCTCGTTTTCAAGATGGCCGCTGGAATTCCGGAGTGTACACTCGTGGCAAGAAGCGAGTGAGGACAGTAGCTCAGCCTATTCCCCTCGATAAATTCCCAAAAAAGCTCAAATTTCCCCAATCCCCCCTTCGTTCCTCCCAATCATCGATATCGACATGGAAAAATGTCTCGTCTTGTGGCCAGAAAAATTTCCCCCTCAAAAAACAATCCGACGACCCCCCCTAACCTCCTAAATCCTGAGATATCGATCGACAATGCTCGATCGCCATTTTTGCCTCGACCCCATTCAAAAGGGAAATTTTTCCAACCAGACACACTCGTAAAACCGTCGCGCAAGTATGATCAATTTGTTTTATTAATTTTTTTTATGAACACTGGTATACACAAGTATGCGTAAATACTATGGCATTTCTCCTAAAATTAATCCTAACTTCTTTTGTTCATTTTTTGTATCTCCTCCGCTAGAAACAGTGGTGTTATCCTTAATCATTTGTCACACCTCTTTTGTCATCATTTTTTTTCTGAGAAAATAATTCGACAGTTTAGAATATATACTTTTATATATTATTTATATGAAAAACAAATGATCGAGTCACCTCGGGCATTATCAATTTTTTTTCATACGTCTTTTGATGATTCAAGGTACATCCAAATAATTTTTTCCCCATCGAATTCCACGAAATTCGAGATAATGAGATTTTGCTTTGTTTTTTTCTTCTTCACCCCACTCATTACATTTCTTATCTCACTATCGAACTTACCGGAAAGTTTACAAAGTTTATGTTTTATCTGCTCTTACACAAAAAACACCAATGATGCATCACTGAAGTCGACAACACTGAGGAGACGCCATTTTGTCAATCGCACAAAATACATTATAAAAAAGAAAAAAGTGCAAAAACTGTTAAAACAATAATTTTTCCCCTCAACACAACGAAATACGTCATTTTTATTGAAAATTTCCGTTAATTGGCGTATCACATTAGGACGTCTTTCAGTCTTCCATAAACTCCCAGTTGTCCATGAGCTGCCTCAGAAAAATCACCCTCCTAACATTCAACTTAACCAAAAAATCCATCAGTCTTCCATTTTATATAAAAAAGAAAAAGAAACGAAACAAATTTGATGGCAGTAAAAGTGTCTTTAGAATCTACCGATCGAGTGGTGAAAATTAATCTCACAGATCATGTTAGGATCAGGAGAATTTCCAAAATTTCCCTCAAGCACTGTCTGACTCCCACCCTAGAAACAAAAAAAATTAGCTGCCCGAACTATTTCCCTCCGAGATTTCCCCATACAGCGCTGAAAACCGAAAGTTCCCCTTTTCCAAATTTTCCCACTCAACCCCAAAGCCCCGCACTTTTACGCTCGATAAGTTCCAATGCCGCCATCTTGATGTACCTCAAGCTCCATATTCCCATTGTACTTTTCCCCCCTGTGTGGCACAACCGGAAGTTCTCTCTCCCTCTCCCTCTCCCTTCCCCTCTCTCTCGACCGCTCCCTATAATGATGATAATGATGTCCATGTCCATTAATCGGCAAGGTTGGATATGAACTCTGTGGACAAGGTGGCGAGTGTCTCTGCCCGCCATTTTGAGTTCTACCACTGGGTCCACCATTTTGTATTCTATTCAAATCACCGCGTGCTGGCAGTGCTGGTGGATTTCTCCTCAACGAGTGACTTGTATGATGAACCCTAACCCCACCATTACCAATCGTATTACTTCCATCAATAATTTCACTCTGGCCATCACAAAAAATGGGATTAGCACGTTGATTATTACTACCGGGCAGCGTACCAGTACGACGCATTTGTCGCGCAGTTTCACCATCGATATAAGTGAATCCCTCAGCGGGTGTTGTACCACCGTGTGGTAAAAACCAAACACCACCATTGCCAGGGCTCGCTGCCCGTAGCTCTAGCTACAGTTCCGTAACAGGTATGGGTTTAATGCCGGACGATACCTGCTGATGTTGCTGTGGAAATTGTCCATGATGAAGTTGTCCCTGATTATTGATATGATGATGATGTCCATGAGCAGCTCTAACAATGTACTCATCATCTGAGAATGTCTTCTGATACTCGTGCTCCTTCCTAGAGATGGCACGATTCTTCCACTTGTAGTCCTTGAGTGCATCCCTGACCCTCTTCCTGCATCTGTAGTAGAGGATAAGTGCCAGGCCGGCAATGACACCGAGACAAACGATCACAACAGTCAGCAGAACAGCTTGCCTTCTGGGATCGGAGAAGGCACAGCCCAACTCATCAGGTGTCATTCCCTTCAACGGCTTCTGCCGGACCTCCACTGGCTCAGCGCAAACAACAGCGCTGGTATTCTTAGGCGCGAGGAATGAAGCCAACCAGTGCAGGCTACAATCACATATCAGTGGATTATCACTGAGATCGAATTTGTGCAACTCATTCCATGAAACAAGACTCTCCGGGAATGTGACAAAGGCATTGTCACGAAGGATCAAGTGTCTCAAATTGGGAAGTCCTGCGAGTGCACCCTCTTCGAGTGTCATCAGTCTTCGATTGCTCTTGAGTATCAGTGTTTCCAAATTACCATTGTCGGAGAATGTCCCCCGCTCGAGGGTTGTCAGCAATTTCGCCCCCGATATATCGAGTTTTTTTAGATTAGAGAGACCCTGAAAAGCACCCGATCTCAGCATCGTAAATGAATTCTGTCCCAGTGTCAACTCCTCGAGTCTCGTTAATATCGACAATTGTTTTGTTGGCACTTCTCTCAACTTATTACCACCAAGTTTGAGAGTACGAAGTGACGTTAATCCACGGAATGCACCCTCACTGATATTATCCAGTGCAGCGTCCATGACATCGAGTACAGCAAGTCTCTCTAAGCCCTTGAAACCATCATCCGGTAAGGATGAGAATACATTCAATCCAATATGTAGTTCAGCAAGTGCATTTAAGGGTGCTAATGCTGGTGATGGAATGGACTTGAGCTGATTGTCATCAAGATAGAGTACTCTCAGTGAGCCAAGCTTTTGAAATGCACCAGGCTCAACCTTGCCTATTCTGTTCTGACCTAGATCTAGTTCCTCTAGTCTTGTTAGAGAAGTAAATAGACCATTTGACAGGGTCTCCAAGTAGTTGTCACGGAGATTTAACACTTTTAGTGATACTAATCCCTGAAATGTCTTTTCCGTTAATGCTGATATCTTGTTGTGCCTCAGGTGTAGCTCAAGAAGATTCTTCTGGGCGGCAAAACTGGAGTCTGGTATTGTAACCAGATGATTACTCGATAGATCAACAATTTTAAGATCACCATAGAATTGAAATGCAGCTGCATCAACCATACGTATTCGACTCTCCTTCAAGACTATCCGCTGGGTTGATGGATTAAGGGCAATTGGGATTACGTCTAAGCTAACACCAATGCAAGATACAATTAGGTTGTCGTCGTCGCAGGTGCAGTCCGTCGGACAGAAGGCAGATTGGGCTGTTGTGATGAGGCATACTGTCGTTAGAAGGAAAATCCTCCATTTCAATCCGCTCGTTGGATTCTAAAATCAAAAAAACAAATTACACGAATTAGATCAATTGGACCTCAACCAGACTAGCACTTCTTCAAGTACAGTTGATTAAAACTATCATCACAATCGTTCCCTCGCACTCGATCAACCAATCATCTCTGCTGCTATCGAAAAGAAGAAAACTGGAGACAATGGGGTCCGGAAAACCGAGTCCTTAATCAGACTTCCGTGTCAAGCTAATTCACAACGACTGAATTCACACCATTTTATCATCCAGTGTCACCCAATGTAGGTCAGTGGGTATCATCACCGATTACCTCCACAATTTTTTTTTCTCCGTCCATCCCCCCCTGATGCTTGTGGTCTCCGAGACACGTCGTCGGATAAAAAGTAACTAATCCTCGTCCCCATGAAATGGCACCTGGCGGGAGAGACTAGCTGGTTGGTAGAATATAAAAGGCACGAGAGGGATGGAAAATGTTGAGTGAGGATGGAGTGAAAAAAAAAAAAGAAAAAGATAGGTGAGAGGAGAATCCGTGCTCCGGGGCGAAATCATTACCACCCTGTCTGCTGGTATTACGTGCTAAAAACGGCACGTCATTAGAGTAGGATTAAACGAAAGATGAGGTGGGTGAGGGTGGACGGAGTGTGAGTCTGATAGTTGAATGTGGTACACTGACTCAGGTAGGCACATCTCGGGTTAATACTCTGAACTTGCCGTAGGACTAGACTATCACATACATACAGACGCGCAAACCTACACACACATCTCCCTTCATTACTCATTTCTCGTTATCAGCTACATTTGTCGTTGAGTTGGAAAATGCCTTTGGTACTGATTCAGCTAGACGATTTAATGAGTTGCCTCGTTCTCGTGGAAGCGAGTGTTCCTATTATTTATCGAGAAATATGAGATACCCGAGAGCGTGGTGGTGGTGGTGGTGATGGTGGTGGTGGTGGTGGGGATAACGCGGTATTGTTGAAAATCTGTCCTCCCCAGGAACAATTTTGCACATGACCTGGATTCCCAAAAATCATTCGTTCTTTTGCATTTTCATTCCGCACGAGAGACGAAATTTTTTGTGTCAACAGTTCGAGTGATTTTTTTTTGGCCGCTTGACTGGTGGAGCTGGGAATATAAACGGTGAGCAAACTGCCATTTTTTTTTTTATAGATTTTTCGTGATTATTCACTGGGTGTTGGATACCGTAAATGTTAATTCTCAATGCGTTTGACGTTTTTCAGTGGGTGAGTGCCTGACATTTTTCAACATTGAGCAGCATCAGTCGAATATGTGAATGATGCTTCGGGTGGAGTTTTATCATCCGGCTTGGGTGATACGTCAGTCTGAGTATTCGGCCGTGACAAAGACCTTTTGTCTGTCTCACTGGAGGTAGATGACATCGCCGTAGTATGACGAGGTAGAGCGGCGAGGGGGGATGGGGTGGGTGGGCGGGTTTGTGGCATAATGCGACTCGTGCCGTTCGCAGATAACGCGCTGCGAATACATCAGGCGTCCTGGGTGGTATCGCGGCTACTAATCATGCCCATAAGGATAATGTCAACCACCGCTTCCCCCCTCCCCATCTCTCCACCCCCTCGCCAGCTTTTTGAGCAGGTGCTGCAGGGGGACGGGGGATTTGGCTTTGCATCAAAGTTCGTCATGCGACGTGGCTCGAGGCGTAATTTCAACGGCGGGGCGCGGGAAATGTGGAAAACCTGGGGTGTTTGGTTAATAAGCTTCTATTTGGAAAATTAACGGGATCGCAAAACCGCTGGCTCTTGGTGAATTGACGAGGTCGAAATAATTTTGGGAGCTAGCTGATGGCAGTCTCGAGGAGAATTATCAAGATTGCAGGCATCGCGTGACTCGAAAAGTTCTTCGTCCAGAACAAAAGACTCATCATCCCCGACCATTTGGACGTGGCAAAACAGGCGTCATGATTGGGGACAGGGTCACTTCAATCAACGCAAACAATCATTCGTTGATTTCAAGGTAATCGCATTATACCACGTCCCTCCCTCCGCAATCAAATACGTTGATTACTCCAAAAATGACCGCTAAAAAAAATCTAAAATCCTCCAAAACTCTAATCCTCATTTCTTAAAACGACTTTCTAGCATCTCGACCAAATTGGGGTCCACCAGATCATCACATCATCCCCTGTCTCGAGGCAATAAATTTATCTTCACAATAAATTGTTTATTTGAATCTAACCAAGTCAGACCAAGAGGTGCTGCTCCGGCGGACATCCAAGCTAAGCAGCGTTGAGCTGGGTTAGTAGTTGGATGGGTGGCCGCTTAGGAACATCTCGCTCGCATAAAAATTACGGGCGGTAGTCAGGGTGTCGCGGCTTAGTGTATTCATCTATTCAGCGACTGGGGTTTTACATGGTTTCCCGTGCAGTCCTAGCTCCAATGGGGCACAGATAAGTGTAAGACAGCCATGATACCGTAGATAATAAGGAGAGGAAAAGTGGGAGAGAGAGGCAGGCTAGAGGAGAGGTTTCAAGTCGAGAAAATACCTCGATAAAACCAAGGAAATTACAAATTAAAAAATAAATAATAATTTGCCAATATCTAAAAGAATGTAAGCTACGAATTCAAGATTATATCGACAGTGTAAATAAATCTCATGTACACTCTTCCACACTTTAAACAATGAAAAAAAAAAACAATACTGGGATCTACTGCAAGATCCTTGTTACAATAACGTTCTTCCCTCCTATCGAAAATCCTTTCCCTCCATTGATCCACCGTCCCCCCGTAAAAAATGTGTACCGCATTACCCCTGCCCGATACCAAAAAACACAAAAACTGTTGCAATAAAAAAAAAGAGCCCGGAAAAGCGTCGAAAACTCAAATCTCCATTTACCAAACCGACTCCACGAGAATTTCGACAAAATTGAAATCCACCAGACGAATAATTAAGATTGAAAACCAGCGGGATTGAATTTCACCGTAATAGAATCGAATGATACATCGATTATAATCAAACTCCAAAATCCAGGTGTCTCTTCATTCATGGAGAAATGTTGGCACTTGGTGAGCGAGCGCGGAACCCAGTAGATAATTGAAGCCATTGTCTCTCTTCATCACCACCCGAAGGGGCGAGCGGGGTGGGGTGGCGATGAGGAGGTCGGAGGGGTGTGATGGGCACCCGTTGAAAATCCCCATCGACGGCGCCAGCCACCCCCTCCGCCCGTCGCCTGCCAGCCCTCACAATTCCCTCGACGGCACATCCGTTCAGGTGAAAATTCGATAAATCGTTGAGGATGGCTCCTCTCTTATTTCCCTATCCTTTCTTCTTCGAGGTTAATCGCGGAACGAGCAAAGAAGTTAACCAAAGGAGGAAGATTACCGTGGGTAAATGGACGGGGGAGGGCGGCCAGTGGGTGGCGCTTGGTGAGGGGGGGTGGGGGTGAAGCAAATCGGATTATCGGTGGTGAAGCTGGAAAACGAAGCGATGAAGCGAAAATACGCGGTAATTCGAACTAATTGTGCCCCGTTTCTTTCCATGCAAATCAAAAGCTCTTAATTGTGGAGAATATTTCTGGCGAATCACAAGGATTAAACGGAATTATAAATGCTATCGGAGTGCTGGGGGGGTATTTTTGATCTCGTCGATCGAGCTGGAGTGCAATTTTTTTTTTTCGTCATTTTTTTTTTTCTCTTTACGTGGCAATCGGTCTTTGACCTCCATCGAAGATCACGCCGGCTTCGATACAAATGAGTGAAGAAATCAAATGGCGTTAGCACAACCGAGCTACCGAGAAAATGGGTTAGTCACAATTTGTTGATTACGAGCTTTCATAATTCGACAATTAATGGGGAGACGGGGGCTGGAAAATTGAGTTTTCTCCGTAGCTATTGTCGCTGGCTGGCTGGCTTCAACCAATCATGGAATAAATGATGTTTTCATCTCTAATGATGTGTGCTGAGTGTCATAAGCCGGGGGATCAATGAAGGATATTGTATAAATTACCAACGAAAAGCCACTGAATCGTTGGTTAAACGAATGAATGAAGCCTTCACAATTGTTCCATTAACCCTTGTCTAATCCCCCACCCTCCTCTCACAGCCCTCACTCCGCCCAATTATCGTACAATTTTACTGTAATATGTTCTGAATGGGGGAATGAGACATTTCAATCGTTTTGGAGAGTTAGTTCCGCCAGCGGGAGGAAGTGTTCGTGGCTTTTGCGAAATTGCATTTTGCGTCTCCAGTACCATTTTAACGTGAATGGGATTCAACGGGATAATTCACACCTCGAGCCGCTGAAATTTTAAATATTTTTGTTTTGTTTTTTTTTTTTTTTACAAAAATGTAGATAACAAAAAAATGTCAACAACAAATGCCATAAATTCACGGATTTTAGAATTAGAGAGTCGGGGGAAAACATAAAGTTTCCGAGTTTAAAGTTATCGTTGGACTTTTCAATTTTCAAAGAAAACGAAATTTTCCCGTGGATTGCATTTTTCTTTCGAGAGTAAAAGGAACAAGAATTTGGCGTGAGAGGGGGTGGAGAGGGCGAGGAAGGGGGGGAAAAAAACATCATAGTCGAAGCGGGAAATTACGTTTCTTCCGCCCAGGTCCCTACACGACATTGCTCGGAGCGTTTCTCTCTTATATCGTATAATAACCACTCTCGTGTGTCGCGACGGAGTTTAAGCTCAGACGGTGGATTTTCCCTTCGCGTTGTTGGTACACAGGTTGACCTAATCGAAACCAATCTTCCACACAATTTCAGATATAAAATATATTGGAGGGATATTTAAGAAAAAAAAAAAAAGGCAACGGCTGGAGGAATAGAATTGAAGTTATTTCATCGGCGCTACTTCTACTGTTTTACATCTGCGCATGCCTTGTATATACTCCCGCCAAACGGAGAAAAGTGTTTTTTGAGAAATACGAGACTTGAAAACGTAATTTACGCGTTAAAAAAGCGTAAATCGAGAAACTTTGTAGAGAGCTTTTTTGTAGAACGCAAGGAGATCTACGAAAAAGATCCTGAGCGAAAATGCGCTAGCTCTCTTGGATTTAGAGGTATTTTAGAAAAACTGAGAAGTGCAATTGAAATTTTTGAATTGGCTTTTTGAAAACTCACAATTTTTGAGGTATCGTAATTTTGGTTAGAACCTTTTTTGTAGACCGCTATGAGATCTACGGAAAAGGTCGTGAGCAAAAATATTCTATCTCTCTTAGATTCCGAAATATTGTCAATAATCGGAGTCACGTGACGATTTTTGTCAAAATTAATTTTTTTTAATTTCCATTTTTTACTATTTGACTATTTTTTTTTTTTCAAAAGCCTTATTGCGACACTTTTCTTCAAACAGTTGTCCTCAATTCAGCTAGTGCAGAATTTTTGTGTGAATAATTACCGAAGGAACGGAAATGGGCCAGCGAAATCGGGTCTAAGTGGACGATTACAATTCTCCAACTCCCCATTACCAATTATTTCAAATGCAACCAAATGGTCTTCGTAATCTTCATAAAATATATTTCATTACACTTTTTATCAGCTAAATATCATCCAAAAGACGTACTATTTAAGGTGAAACACGTATTCTCCTCTGCTCTTCGTTTACGTTATTATACGACGGAAATCCGCCGGGAAATTTGGTTTAATTTATGCGAGCCGGGTAATGTTTTATGCGCCGGCACGTACCACGACGGTCTACGTAATCACGGGGGTTGGGTGTCCTCGTATAGTTTTCCAACCCCTCTCGCAACTCTACTTTAGACACCTGAGAAAAGTCACCTGATTTTTTTCACTCAACCGAGATTATGCATCTCTCATCAATTTTTCAATTAATTTCTTTCGCCTCCCCCGCGCCGCCCCTAAATTGGGTAAAAAAAAAATTCTATAGATTGGAACTGCGTCCCGGGGGGGTGCATTTAACGGAAAACATCAAATCAGAGATGGCGGATGAGCGGAACGAAGAGATTTACAATCAATAGAACCCGGCCGAGTCCTTTCTACCTCTTTTGTGAAAATTTAAGTGGAGGCAATCTTCTGTAATTTCGTGGGAAGTCAGGAGCTTTTAGAGAGAATTTGGCTCGGGCGAGAGAGTGACGAGACCTCCGGAATTACACATCACAAGTGGAACTCCCCCGAAGATAATCGATCATTATTTTAATAATCGCATGAGTGAATATTTTGAGAAGAGATGAGTAGAATTTGACGAAAGAAATCGGTCGAAAGAAATCGGTGGCTACAGATGAATCCTAATCACCTGATTTTTTAATTACCAGAAATTAGCAGGCTCATCGATTTTCCAATTAATTTCCTTCCCTCCTGAATTATGAAAAAAAAATCGATGAAAATTTTCGACTATCGCCAGAGAATGCGTCTCACGAGTGGAAGAATGAAATTAAAGGTAGCGAGGGAGCGAGAGAAATGAAGAGATTTCCACATTCAATCAAATTTTTTAAAAATTGAGTGAAGACAATCTTCTGTAATTAAAAATCACACATGCCAAGTGGAACTCCCCCGAAGATAATCGATCATTATTTTAATAATCGCATGAGTGAATATTTTGAGAAGAGATGAGTAGAATTTGACGAAAGAAATCGGTGATGAAACCCTAATCCCCTGATTTTTCGCTCACGAGAAATTATCGTGCTCATCGATTTTCCAATTAATTTTTTTTCCCTCCCAAATTATAAAAAAAAAATCGATGAAAATTTTTTACTGTCGCGAGAGAATGTAACGAGTGTATTCCACTGGAAGAATAAAATTAAGGGTAGTGAGGAAGCGAGAGAAATGAAGAGATTTCGACACTCAATAGAATTTTTTTTACCCCTTTTATAAAAAATTGAGTGAAGGCAATCTTCAGTAATGTCACAGAAAATCAGGAGCTGTTAGAAAAAATTTTGCCGGGGCGAGGGGTTGGTTGGACTCCGCTTGAGAGGTCATTTGGAGAGGGTGACAGGAGCTCGAAAATGACACACCACAAGCGCAATTCGCCCCATCGGTTTCCCTGATATTTCATTTTCTAAAAAATACTTTGAGAACGAATGGGTAAAATACGCCAAAGGAAGCCTGTCACCAGCGATAAAATATTAATCACCTGATTTTCAACTCACCACAAATAATCCAGCCCATCATTTTCAATTAATTTTGTCTCCCTAAATTCACAAAAAAAAAAAAAATCCATCGATTATTTATTATCGCGTGAGAATGCCCCTCACGAGTGTATTCCACTGAGAGAATAAAATTAAAGGCGGCGGGTGAGCGAGGGGAAGAGATTGAGACATTCAATGGAACCCATTTGAGTCTTTTTTCCCCCTCTCCCTACTATAAAAAAATAAAGTGAAAGTAATTTTCTATAATTTCACGGGGGAATCAATGTTACAGATGTAAGTGTTCAGTGGCAAGTCGATTGTAATAATTCGAGGGGGAGGGTTTTTCGGCCCTTCACCCTCACGTAATGTCTTACAGTCGCTGGCCCCTTGAACATTGCAAAAAATATCATCCCAAGGAGATGAGAATTCCCCTTGGGCTTTTTTCCCCTTAGACTCCCTCTCTCCAGTTGCACCAAGGTTTTTTGGGTGGGGGTGGGAGGGATGAGCTGAGAAGAAGTTGAAATACGAGGGTGGCTATCGATCAACGGCATAAAAAAATTGTTAGTCCTGAGTCTTTTTTTGAAAATGACGACGAGATTTTCATCATTTATCTTTCCTGGAATTTCAACATCCCACACGCCTCACCCCTTCAAGCATCAAATTTATGTAATGGATTTATAATCCACAAAATAAACAATAATTTCAATATACGTGAGGAGTCATTTAGTTATATTTCTTTTCAATTTTGAAAAAAGAACATTTGAATTTCGCGCCCGTTTCCCTTCGAGTTCGACTTCCAGAGCGTTCGATTCGACTTTCATGAAATCGATTAGCACTCTTATTGTATAGAATTATTTATTTATACTGAGAAAAAAAATAATTTGGCCAGTCAAATATTCCTCTGACAAGAATTTAAATTGAGTTTTACTCTAGAGCTCTCGTTCATTTGATGGTCTAACCCAAATATATTTGGGAAAATTATATTTTTTTAATTTATTATATTATTATACTTTTTAAGCCGAGTTAAATTACAGTCTCACTCGACTCGAGCAGTCATTCCTCAATTTGTCAAACGCCTGATCCCTAAAATTTCAACCCAAAAATTCCCCGAGATCAGCAGCATTCTCTCCTCCCCACTGTCCGATCCACAAAAAAAAAGTTATTTCTCTCAGTTGCCTGGAGTTCGAGCTTTCGACTGATCACTTCAACCTCACGTAAGGACGCAAGAAATCGAGCGATTGGATAGGAAATTCCCAGGTGCCCATTCACCCAAACAATTCAATTCCAAATTCACCGAAATCTCCAATCAAATCCAAATGAATGATCCACCGATACAATCCAAGACATCCATCGAGCCGTGCTCCATCTAAAATTGTCCAATGATTCAATACAAATTCCATCCGAATGAGCGCTCACTTCTCTCCCTATCAACACATTGTTGGCATTGGAAAAATGTCTGCTTATCTATTCTATCAATTCCAATCACTTTATCGTTAAATTCAACGTTAAATTCTCAAAGCGTCTATATTTATCGTACTACCCCTGCAGGGTAGATACTGATGCTCATCTCTAAAGCCCACCCATCCACATCGTAAAATTCAATGGAACGCAAGAGTCGTGCATAGCTTTTGCCAAGAGTGAGGGAGATGGTGGATAACCCCTTTGCAACGAGAGAATGAGGGCAAAGAGGAGATAGGGAGGAGTGAAAAGGAACGACTAGTGAGGGAGGAGGGGGGGTTGGCTGGTAGAAGGGGTAGGTGAGTATATATGTGAGGTTGCAGTAGTGAGAGCTTACGCCAGTTTGGAGCACCTTCAACATACTGAGCTTCTGCCTTTGGAATTCTTCGGGTGATCGCTGGTACCCAACGACAATAAAGAAGATTGGGATCGATTTAAGATTCCAATTTCCGGGCACCTAGTCCCCCCTCCCTTTCCAAAAGACACTGTACCGAACTTAAACTGGTGGGGGGTCAAGTGCCGAACATTCGAGACACGCTCGATTCGGTGTTAGAATTGGTCTCTTTTTTTTGCTAACCCTCCCCCTGTCCCCCCTCCGCCCCGCCATTTTTCGATTATCCTTGAGGATCCATTCGAATTCCAAATGCCAAGTTTCATCTCCTAAGATCGTAAATGGACTCTTTTTCTGCTGAAGTCGTTTCTTTTGGGAGTGTATGAATTGATTTGGAAAAGATAGAAGTGGTGGGAAGGAGGGGAAACTACTGGTGGCTCTGGTTGGCTGGGTTGGAGGGAGGTTGATGATGTGGAAAGTTGGAGTGATCCTGGTGCTGGTGATGATTTTCAATGGAGATCTGGATTTTTTTCGGGGCAGATTCGAATGCCCGATTTTGGGGGCTGAGACTTCTACGACTGTCGCAATTGCTGGCGAGAGATTGATATTGATTTCGAAAGCCCAATTCATCAATCTTCTTTAGGTTAAGTCGATGGGGAACAGTGACGACAGTATCAGCAACTTCATCATTCATTCTCTGCAATTATTCAGTACTTGTTGTCATCCTTTGAGATACTAAAGGATACTTTCAAGACTTTTAAGACCTCGTGGATCCTAACGATTGCTGCAATATTAACAGCATTTCCAAAATTATAACTCATAAATCTTCTCTTTTAGGTCAAGTGAACATTGACAGAAGTATTGTCAACCTCGTCATTCAATGGTCATTGACATCTATCAACAAAATGAAAGATACTTCAGATGATGACGCTGACGTAAACATCAGCGGCCCCTGTCTTCTTCGATCACCAAACCAGATTTTTGTTGGCTTTGCTGGGTTTGTCTGTTGATTCAAGTCTCCAATGCTGGGAGATCAAGTCCAATCTCTCCTCATCGATCTTCTCTTCCAGGTCAAATCCATGGTGAACATTGAAGTCAATATCACCAACTTCATCATTCACTCTCCTCAACATTCAATATTCATTGGCATTCATGAACAGAATAAAAGATTCACCAGATGATGACACTGGGGTTGTTTTTGGAAAGTTGGAGTGATGATTCTGGATAGACATCCAGATTTTTGTTGGATTCAAGTCTCCAATTTTGGGAGGTCAAAAACCAATCCCTAGAAGACTGTTAAGACCTTTAGGATCCTCAGGATTGCTGTCGCAAGATTCACAACACTTTGGAAGTCTCCCCTCATCAATCTTCTCTTCCAGGTCAAATCCATGGTGAATATTGACATCAGTATCACCATCTTCATCATTCACTCTCCTCAACATTCCATATTCATTGACATCCATCAGCAAACTAAATGATACTCCAGATGATGCCCCTAACATCACCATCAGCAGCCCCTCCTTTCTTCGATCACCAAACGACTGGGAATAGTAATGTATGTCCACCCCAAAAACCCAATGTTTCGAGGGGGTAGAAAGCGAGTTATGCCCAAGGAAATAGTAAAAAATGTGGCAGAATCGTTGAGCCAAAACGATTTAAAGGCCACACGGGCAAAATTGTGGGATTTTCTTGCACACGCGACAGCAGAGAAAAGGCGGAGCAGTACTCAAGTTCACCCTCGGTGAGATATGCTGGAATTAAATATTCATTTGGACTTGGGTTAAGGTGGTTTTCCTTCTCTCCTAGATGGCGGTAGATTCTGGCAGAGGGCCAGTTTCTCATGCCATATCGCACCCTCCTCTTGTCTTCTAACGCAGTTGTGTACCTCATCGGGTTTTGGTTTTAAGGTTTTTGTTGTTGTTGTTTTTTCGATATTTCTTCTTGGTAAGTTCCCTCTTGGGGGATGAAAATCCTCTTTTTTTTTTTTGCTCTCTGTGCCAACCCATGTCTACCCTTTTAGCGCGGATGCATTCTATATGCGGAGTTGTCGCTTTCCTTTTCCACTCCGGGCACCAACAAGTTTACCTGTTGAAACTTTGTTCACTTTATTTTTCTCGGAGATTTGAATTTTTAATGGATTTTGGAGGGATTGGACCGTCGGGAGTTCAAGGAAAATTTGTGATTCTGGTGGGATTCGTGGAGATGCTATCGGTTATTAATTCTTCAAATGTTGGGGGTGGATTTTTAGGGAGAGACCGCCGGGAGGGGATTCTCATTGAGAAAGTCCAATTGATTTTAATCAATTTGAATGAAAACAACGAACGGTCAAGAAAGCTTCTAAATATTTTCCAAAATTTTAGCCAACGTAAATTGTGGAATTTTTTATTGGATTTTGTTCTATCGATTTCTACCATTAAATTTTCTCCTCTCCCACTAATTCACGATTTACGCTGGAAAAAATTGTCATCCCTTAATGAGATTTTTTTTTCTAATTAAGCGTCGTGTCACATCATGCGTAAATGAAATTCAGTGCTCGAGTATGGGTGACGTAGCCGAGACGGCCAGGTTTCATTTGAGTTAGCAGAGAGACGAGAATCCTCAAATTTTTCGAGTATTATCGTGTGCGAGAGTGGCTTTGTTCTCCCTTGAAATTGAGAAAATTCGAATGTTTGGGGAAACTTTTGAGGAAGTGGGTGGAGTTGTGTCTCTTATTCGTCGTCTCAGTTGCTCAGGTCTGAATAAATATAGGGTCTACGGATTATCGTGTATCGTTGAGGGAGAGGGGGAGGTAAATGCGACGTTTCTCCGCTAAGTTTGAAAGTCAAATACGCGAATAAATTGCCAGCCAGGATAGGCTATGAAAATTCCAGGAGGAGGTACTTTATCAGAAAAGTCGATTGAGTTGAATATTCTAATTTTTGGTTTGCTGTTGGGCTTTAATAATCAAAACATGACTTTCAGTTAATCGGCTGCTGCTGCGGTGGAGCTTGAAATCTGTTTATTCAATTAATTCAAACAAGTCTTTTTAATTTAATTTTTTTTGAAATTTTGGAAATTCGATCGGGAGCAATTTCACCCCTTCTTCCTAGACCTCTTCTACTTTTTTAAAAATTCTGAGGTATAATAAGTCCGGAAATTTCTGTTAGATTTGACAATGTCCATAAAAATTACTTGACTTTTTAAAATTTTTTTCAGTGACAAAACTGAAAATTTATCCCACATTAGATTAATTTTTTTATTATTCCCTGAAAGCAATTCACGTCGGCAGATGAGGTGATCCATTTCGTAATTTGTATTGATTATTTTTGGTAATTCTGACCTCCGCTGGCCCAATCAGAATTCAGTACACAATAGCTTGAAGTAAAATCAAATAAAATTCCATCAATAATTTCCCTCCAGCTTCTCAACCGTTTCTCCAACCAAATAACAATCAAATATAATTAAACGTCGTAAAAACAAAGCTCCCGAAGCAACTCAAAATGACCAGATCTAATACCCAAAAAAAATCCCTCGACGCCCCCTCAACTCCCCCAATCAATCCCCGATTCCCCTAATATTCACTGATCAATTGAAATTGTTCACAAAAATCATGTAAATTAGCCGAGCTCACAGCAAAAAAAAAATCGCCAAAAATTCGATAATTTTATAGAACTCGTAAAAAAATAATGAAACAATTCTCATTTGGCTGTGGCCTATCTCCTTTATATAATTCCAGCCTCGCCGGCCTCCCCCCCCCCCCCCCCCCCCCCCCCCCCCCCCCCGATGAAGTCATTGAGATGGTCTCGATGGTTTTAAAATGAAGGGGCGGAGGGGACGTTACAAGCCAGCCGTTAAAGGGAAGGTTCACTCAAGTCAACTCCACTTCTCTCCTATCGCTGAATCTACGTATTATACCGTAGATGTTTTCCACCCCTACACGCATAACCCACCCCCTCCCAATGAGATACAGAGGACCGAGAACCCCGAGGGGGTGGATGACGGTAGAGAGGGGTGGGGTTGGGAATGTTAGAGGGGGTTTGTGCAACGTGCATGGAAGCGTAATGGGCGCATAGTGGTTGGCTGACTGGTGCATTATTAAGTAGTTGAGTGCACGTTAGCGCCACGAAGTGCTGTCGGGTTCTATCAGTATGGCTGTGGGGCACAGAGACTATGCTAGAAAGAGGGAGGGGGGAAAGTGTTTTTTGGGGGGTGAGCGGCTGTTTATGAGCGAGCGAGCGATTAATTCAATAGGCGTTGATGGTTAATAGTGGGTGAATCTACTGTTGATGCAGTGGATTTTTTTGGGAAATTTTTTTCCCCAAATATTTCCCACACATTTTTTGTTTATTGTTTTTATTTATGAATTTTATTTTTTAGCACGCCTGGGAAGTCGAGTCAATTTCAGGAATTTTTTTGGAGACGGTGGATGCGACGATCGAAGGAACTGGGCCCTGGGGTGTGATGTGACAGGACTGGGGAGACGGTGAGGGGGAAAAGAGGCCCCGGCGGACCCGCCGGGCGAGTCGCAAGCTTTTTTTAGGATTTCTTGGGGACTAGGGGAGGTAGGGGGCGAAAACTGAGGCCAATGGGATTGCTCAGGAAATTTCAAGGCCCCTTAGAAATCTCTTGCGCTGTTAGAAATTTAGTTTTTGGACTTTTGAGGTCGTTAGAGCGAAAATAAGGCTCAGGGGCCTTATTTCAGGCGCCCGGGCAGCCCTAGAAATCTGTATTCGGCAATATCTCGTGAACTTGAGGGGATTATCGATTAAGGGTGAAGCCATTCGAGTCAGGAGGAGATTTTGAGTCCCCCAAAATACCGCCAGATCTTTCATCTTAATAAATTCCCAGAATTTTTCCAATTTTGCCATTGGCGGATTATAACCACGAGTCGTCAATAATCACGGAAATTTCTTCTTCAATCGTATATAATAAGAGAGAGGCATCGGGAGTCTCGAATCACCACTCGAATCGCACTCGAACGAAAACTCGAATGTTAATCGATTTCATGAAACTCGAATCGAACGCTCTGGGAGTCGAACTCGAATTGGAACGGGCGCGAATTTCAAATGTTGTTTTTTCAACATTGAAAAGAAATATAACTAAATGACTCCGCACGTATATTGAAATTAATGTTTATTTCGCGGATTATAAATCCATTAGATAAAGTTGATACTTGAAGGGGTGAGGGGTGAGTGATGGTGAAATTCACCCACTGAGGGAGTGACAGGGGTTGCATATTTTTTTGGATGGTTTTGGAAATGGTTGCAGTGGGAGGCTTGAAAATTTCTACAAAGGCTTCATATTCGAAACGAACAAATTCAAATTTTTCCCTTTTTGAAAATCAACCCCTGAAGGGTTGAACGGGGTGGAAATTTATTCAGATGATTTTGGAAGCAATTACAGTTAGAAATTTGAAAATTTCTGGGCTTGGCTTCTTTTTCGAAATGAACAAGCCCAAATTTTTGCTGTAAGTGACTGCTGTAATTGACATATAATAAGAACGATACGAAGAAATTCATTAATGGAGAAATGCTAGTGGAGGAATAATGAAAACAAATAACATAACAAGCGCTAGTAATAACAATAACTGAGAGCTCATTGATTCAATCTCCGCATGTCAATAATGAACTCCTCACAATCCTAAGAATATGAATTTTTCATTTTGAGTTTATCCAATCCCCCATTTTTCTATGTAAATTGAATTAAAGCCCAGAAAATATGAGACAAGAGTTGAGCGCTAACTTCCTCCGAACCTTATTTGGGCTGAGTCTTGTGGGAAATTACAACAGATGAGATACAGCATTACCACTTAACATCGTCTTATATATTATCACAAACTTTTAGGGCGCTCAATGTATTCGTAAGAAAAGATTTTAATCCCCGGGATTATCGGGGATAAAAAAAAATGTGGAAAAATAGAGAAGCCGAGGAGATCCGGTTTGTTACCGACGTTTTTCAGAGGTAGTGGGATAATTAAAGGTACGCTCTGAAGAGAATCTCGTTTACGTTTATATATATATATATATATATTTTTCTTCTTTTCAAGGAAAATTAGCAGGAGAAAGGGGAAAAAATTCTGCGCTCTACGCTGACAGGAGGAAATTGTGTTAGAAGTTTATATATGATTTTGTTACGGAAGGAAAGCAATTTTTTAATGAGCTTGATTCAGCTGGATTAATTGGAGATGTCGAGTGATATATTTTCCTATGGGTCCCCATGTTCCCAGCAATTACATTATTTTCTATATTAAATTTAATTCGGGCGCAGAAAATCCTTATTTTGACATTTCAAGGATCTCAACGTGAGATTCTCCGAAAAAAAACTCGAATAGAAATTTTTTGAGGACACTTTGAGGCTTAAAAATTATTTCACAAGGACAATTTGAGGCTTAGGAATAATTTTACAAATTGTGGGAAAATTATTAACTATCAATGCAGGCGGGGAAACCCCAGCGGCGAAATTTGAATGTATTTTATGTAATTTATAACTTTTCATTTTTTGTTTTGGTTCAAAAGGAGACAGAAAATTGTCGGAGACTTTGATATTTTTCCACACCTCAGTCGCCCCCCACCCAAAATTTATTACAAAAGTTCGCGAAAATGGAGTAGATTTCACGTGATGAAAACGTTTCGGCGAATAAGTAGAAATTCAGGTATTGTCTCACTCTCTGTAAGGACGAAAATTCAAATTGTAGGAGGAGAGATTGTGATATCGTCTGCACACTTCTCTCATCAAAGTAGAAAGAGTGAATCTAATCGGGACAAAAGCTCCTACCCAACCTCCGCCAACTTCCACTTCTCCATTTCGTGTAAATACGATTTATTCATTTTCCCAGAGTTTCATCTCCGGCGGAAAAGAATCCGCGAACCTCGCGAATAAGGGAATGATGAGGGGGGGGGGGGATATTGTGCTTAACAGAGAATTTTATCATGTCAAATCCAATGGAATCATCTGTTTCAACAATTTGCCATGTTATTTTTAGCTCAAAGGAATATTGCACAAGCTCAGTATATTTTCCGCGGCTTTCCACCGATAGATTGAATTACCCGGAAAATCGTGAGGTTAACCACAATTTTGGTTTCCCTCGGCTTTCGAAAAGCCACAAATTTTTAATTGAATATTTCACATCGTAAATTGGAAAAATCCATAATTATTGTTGAATGGGGTGAACAATTTGTGAATAACAAGGAACAATTCCGTATCAAATTAATTGTTTAAATTCTAAAATCAGATTTTGAGTTGTAAATTTCGGTCACTTGGTCGTCCCCAGAATATTTAAGTGACAAAATTGTAGTTTTTTTTCTCTCAGTGCACGGAGAGACGAGTTCAGTAGGAACTACAGTACCATTATTTAATTCACTAGTATTCACTAGTAAAAAATTTCTCTTCGCGTGCAGACCTCGATTGTTAAAATCGTAAAATTAGCAAAAGCGAGTTGAAAAAATAATTTTGTAGACTTCCTGAGACCCAACATCGATGGGAGATGAGCTCAGCTTTCGAATGGAACAAACCCCGGGGCGATCGGATCAATAGTTTTTGAGATATCGCTGAAAATGTGCTCAGTAAGCCGAAAATCGCTGAAATCGGAGGGGCCGAGCCCTCAAAAAATTGAAAATCCAAAAAGTCACTAAAAATGAAAACGGAGACGCTATATCGATCGGAAATTTCCTCAGCTTTCCAAATCCGTTGGAATTTGAGAGCTACACCTGATAGTTTTCAAGATATCAGCGATTTTGGGCCAAAAATGTCGAAAAAGAGCCCTAAAAGTCGCTAAAGGGCTTAAAATATCCTGCAAGTGATGCCAGAAGGGCCCAAAAACGAAAGTAGAAACCCCTAGAACCCCCTCAGCGTTCAAAAACCCCCAAAAACAACGATAACGTGCTAAAAAATCGAAAAAAACCAAAAAACCTCAAAAATGGGCCAAAAACCGCCAGAAACTCCCAGAAAGGGCGTCTTCCGCCAAAAAACACAGGATTTGGGCATTCCTGGCAGCCACCTGGCAAGCCAGACGGTCGTCTGGCCCGACAGGCTGAAATGCTGAAAAACAAAAGGGAGGACCCTTTCCATTCTACCGATTTTTACCGAATTAAAAAAAATATATTTTTACCGAAATCAGCACTTTTTCGGTGATCCTTCAGAATTCGAATGTTTAAAAAATTGGCATAGTTATTAATATCTGGCGCGAAGGGGGATACGTACTCTCGACTATCAACTGTCTACTTTCGGTCATAGTCGAGCTCCTCCCGCCAGATCTTAATAACAATCCAAATTTTAAAAACACTTCGAATTCTCAACTTTCACCGAAAGTAGATAATTGATAGTTGAGACTACGTATCCCCCCCCTGGAAATTCCTTTCTCCATCCCCCGACCGCCCTCCCCCTCCCGCCACACATCGCCATCCCTCGTCACGTCGCTGAAAAAATCCGGAAGAAATTCTTTCATTTCGACTCCTCCCGACTCTTTGATCTACGAGTGAGTGTCCGATGCCATCTCTTTTTCTATCTCGATTACAAGATTAGTTTTCCTCACGTCTCGGAGAGTTCTCTCAAGCCACTCCTTGGAATTCTCCGACAGCGGCGCGAGCGAAGGGGGTGACTGGGGGGAGAGGGGGGGGGGTGGAGAGGGTGGAGAAGACTTGTCCCCGGGCTCTGATCCAATCGCATCGCCGATTCGTTTTCCCCGGGCATTTCGAGGCCACCGCCGTTATCGGCAAATCACCCCCCCCCCTCTCCCGCCACTTCTCCTAATTAATTCAAGAACCACTGGGAGGCCATTGAGGTTTGCCATTTTTTTCATCCCCACCAGTTTTAATTCGTTTTTCAGTTTAATTCAAAGCGTCAGAGACACACATTCGAGTTTTTAATTATCGACCAATGAATTTCGAGAGATTTATTGGGTTTATTTTATTTTTTAAGTACGTGTGAAAAGAGCTGGCGAATGAAAATGTGGAAATTTTAGTGGAGTGGGTATAAATTAGGGGAAAATAATTATGAATGAGCCCCTTCAGGATAATTGACAAATTTAGGTATTAAATTATTGGAGGGAAAATTATCAGAGGAGGTTATTATTTATTTGTTAATTCTTGAGTAAGGAATTTCGTCTTGGGTGTCAAGATATTTGTTGACATCAGTGAAAATTCCCCGGAGAAAAAAATATTATTTCTTACAATTTGCCCCAGTCTCCCGAAATGAGAGATAGTTTAATATTTATCGTAGGAGACAATTAAAACCGGCGATAATGCCAGGAGACATTTTCGGAAAATGGAGAAACAAAGTACCTAGTATTTCTCATAGCCTCCCTCTCCCGACAGCCCCAACCACTTAGCCGCAGGGGACACGTGTGACACTTGAAACAGTAGGTGAATATACGTCGAGGAGTGTTTGTATTTTATTTTTCGGTTTTGTTTTTTGTAAAACGCAACGAGGAAAAAGTGGAAAATGTCAGAATGATAAATACACGGCAGACGGGAATGTCAGTCAGAAAAGCATCAACAGCTCCGACTCATTCTGCGTATTTTTATTTATTTTTTTCATGAGAGAATGAATAAATAATAAAACTGAGGAATTATCTGTGGGAGAATTCTCGATTAAATCAATTGCGAAACAATTTTTAGTGGAATTTAACTTTTTTTTTTTCGTTTTTGAGCCTTTGAAGTTCGGCCTTTTCTCGTCAACTGTTGTTATATTTTTATTTTGTAAATTACGAGTCGAGGAGGTCTTGAGTTGCCACCTCCGATAATCTAAAGAGATTTTTTGGCCTCAGTCTGAGCGGCTTCTGGCTTGGTTGAGGTCCCCAAGAGAACGCAAATTTTCTCAGGAATCGAGTGCGATTAAAATCGAAAGTCTAACTCCAATAGTTTTGGGGGAAATCTTTAAAAAACTGAAGCCATTTTTAACGGATTTTTTAATACTAGAGTTTTCTGTTTTTTGGGATTTTTAGTTTTGAGTGATTTTGATCCAATTGCGTAAAAAATTACAATATCGTCGCTCAAATTGTCGATTAGATCTCATAATTAATCGACAAGTGAACTGTGAATCTCCATAATTTTTAATGAAATTGTATCTCTGTCCATCGTACCGATTGAATCACAATCAAAATCACTTGTTAATAACCCAAAACTCATCCAATTTCCATTGAATTAATTAATACAATTTCACAGTCATTCTTGTTTCATAAAAAAATTAAAAATGCAACTTTCATCCACATCTCATGAATGTCACGACCAACGGTATTTCCAATGCCAGGGCAATTGTCATTTTCCCCCTTTTCCTCCCGTGAAATGTTTGATTGAATTTAATGAGAAAATGTTGGACTGATAATCGCAGCTCTGACGGTGAAAATTAAACGTTAATCAAATCAATCTCAATAAAAAAAAAAATAGGAAGAAGTGAAAAAAAGAATGAATTAAATTCGTGAATTTCCCACATCCCTTGAATATTCGTTGACAATTGGAATTTCACTCATGCGAAAGGGCAAATTAAAAATAGATAATTATAATTGACTTTGCCGAATTCAATTGCGGATAATGAAAAAGCACAAACGAGGGGGAATGATCGGTTTGGTTTCGACAATTAAATAAATTAAATGTGAAAGAGGTGAGATATACAGTACGACCAACAATTTTATTCGGATTGCAAATTTTCGGGATAATTATGAAGTAGAAGATCATCGGGAATGATGGATGAAATACCATTTTTGTATCTTGTGGTGATAAAATAGTACATTATGTCACCAGGTGATGAAAGTATTATCTGACGAATGTGGCCGAAGGCGAGGATTATAATCACGTGAGGCAGATAATACTTTCATCGCCGAGTGACGTATTCGTATATTTCGTAACAAGTGAAAAAAAATGGTTTTTGGCGAGCGGGAGGTTCATATCACGAGCCGAAGGCGAGTGATGTAATCCCACGCGTTAAAAACCACTTTTTTCACGTGTTACGAACAATATTTTTCATCTCAATGTGTCGAAAAAGTACTTTTCAGTCACTCGACGCGAAGCGGATATTGGGGTGCCAGGGACGAAAAATTTTTTTTACGGACGAAGATCAAAAATTGGATTTTTCCGACCAGATGGACCGAAAGTGAGCATTCGGCCCCCGGAGGGAATATCAGACAAGCATCCTCCATGCACTTACAATGTAATTTTGCTGATCGGGACGACTTGTCTACTTTCCCTCCCTAGGTGAGAAATAGTATATTTCGGCCTACATGAACCGAAAGTGAGCATTCTAACCTCGCTTCGCTCGGGAGGAAAATCAGACAAGCATTCGACACGTGCTTACAACCCTCACCTTCGGCTCGGGTCGTAACTTTGCACGTGAGGATGACTTGTTTACTTTTCCTCCCTAGGTGAGAAATAGCATATTCTTCCCTTACAGAATGCAAACGTCCGTTTTTCATCCCTAGGCGAATAATAGACTATTTGTCCTCCAGCCAAACCCTTAATAGTAAATTTCATCGTAAAGAGTGCAAAAAAAGTGTTTTTTAGCGAGTGATATTATCCCAAGCATAAAAAAAATTTTACACGTGTCGAAAAAAATTGTCCTCGTGCCGAAAAGTCCACTTTTCGTCCCAGCATACTGAAAATTGGAATTTCCCTGTTTGATCATAGGTAAAAAAAAAATCTCAGCGAATGTGCCTCAAAAATTATCTAAAAAAGAGTAAAATCGCGGGGAAAAAAAATTCGTGATCACCTCGTCGCCCCGAAAATTCAATTATTTCCTTGTACGAAGGAAGAAAATTCATTTGACAATCGTTGGGACGAAATCAACGATGTCCAGACACAGAAGGAAGAGAAGGAAGAATAAACATTTGCTCTCCACTCAAAGAGTGGGTGGGTGTGGGGTGGAAATAAATGCTCGTTCGAATCCCTCGTATACATAATGAGAAATTCCAGGGACCCATGGAATACATCGGAAAGTAGAAGAAAAGTATCCGAGTGGCCTTTTTCCTTCCTGTGCTCCTCTCTCGCCCCTTTCTTTTTTTTTCCACTTTTCTCTTTGTTTTATCGACGGTACAGATAAGATCCGATCGTAAATAAAGATCCCTTTCGTAATTCGAAGGAGGTGGAGGGGCAAGTTAAAAGGAGGGGGGCGGGCGAGAGGGAGGGGGCGAGGTATCGAAATTGCACTGTCGTTCCGATCAAGCGTGTACTCTCATTTCTTTCTTTAACGTTTTTCTCCCTCTCTTTTTTCATCTCATCCTACCTATCCGGCCTCAAACGTCCGCTCGAAGGGTCCCTATATGTTCACTTTGAGCCCGATTCATCCATTGTAGTTATTTTATTTTTAATGGTTTTGTAGTGTTTTTTTTTTTCTCTTTCAACCCAGTTAGCGCAACACTGATGAGTAACGCCATGCAAATGTATAATGCATTTTTCAATGAATATATTTTTATTTTCAGAGACAAGTACATGAGGGCGATGAGTTTGACGTGACGCGGGCAAATAGAAATGAAAGGATTTTATTTTTGTTGGATTGGATTTTTTTTTTGTTTGGGGGCTTTCACGTGTGGGGGTAAATCGGGGATGAAATAATTCCGGTGTTGAGGCTAGCTGAAAATTACTAGAGGGCTTTTTCAAACGTGAGATTTTTCCGATTGAGTGGGGAAGTTTAGGATTAAATTATTACAATTTTTTGGGACTCACGAGGGGATTGAAGAGAGTTTTGGAAAAATCTATTGTCATTTTTGGGAAACACGAATTTTTATCCATTTTTATCAGTTGAATTTTGGAATATTTTGCGAGTTCGGGTAACAATTTCCGGGAATTTTTTAATCCATTAAAAATTAAATTTGGCAATGAGCTTGAAAATTCTGCGTTTAATTGAGAGTTCGATAATAATCTAACATGAGAAATCCAATTATCCCCAATTATTCGCGAGTGATTTGATATTAAATTAATTAAAAATTGATAGCCTCAAAAATTCAAATGCAACTCTTGCTTGATTATTAAAAAATAAACAGTGGAGTATTGTCGCTCTGACGCCCCGAAATGAAGTCTTTTCTCGATGATAAAAAAAGGAAAAAAACAAACAATTTCTTTGGCTAGTGTCTCTACACGAGGCACCGGCGAATCTCTGATTAACTCGTTTCATCGCGAAATGGTTGGGCTGTAATAAACTCACGACACTTCAATTTAATTTAATTTAAGAGAGTGTGAGGATGTGTTTCTTCATTTTATTTATCAAAATCGATGTCAGCCGGTCTCTGAGGAAATCGAAGCGAGATGGGACAGAAAATAGGTGTATTCGTTTTTTTTTTTTATCCATTGGGAATAACTGTGTGATAGCGAGTGGAGTTTGCGATATCGTAAAAACTGGGGATGGACGGTAAATGCTCGGGGGCTCTGAGAGGTTACAGGGTTCATTTATCTCAGAGGTGGAAAATCTCGAGGATTTCACAGTCTCACAGACTTGATATTATAAAATTATGGAATAGGTGGGAGAAATAACGACCTCACTCCAGTCCAAGAAATCACATCTAAAAGTTCAAATATAAAAATGTGCATTTGTAAAAATTTAAATCCGTCGAAAAAAAAAATTAAAAATTGCAATAAACAATAAACTCCACCCCCAACTCGCCATCAAAATTTTCAATTAAAAAAATCTCCAGTGAGAACCAAAAATCACGAAAAAATCGTATTACAAAAAAAATCATCGAAACAACAATATATTTTCAATTCTTCAAGTGAAAAAAAAAAATCACCTGAGAGAGTCATTTATTCTGCACGAAAAGCCCTCGTACCCTTCCCCAAGATCCTTCAAACCAAAGAGAAATGGATATAGAGAAGGGCGGAGAGTTCTCGAGGAGCTTCTGTCTTGCCCAGGGGTCGTATCATTATCTATTTCTCCAGAGAAACTCCAAACCACCCCCAGCCTCCCATTTCCTTCCATCTTTATTTATAAAGAAAAGAAAAGAAAGCCCAGAGGGAGAAATGGGAGGAAAATAAATAACGAAGCCAAGCAGTTTCGCGAATTTTAATCATTTCCTGTCGGTAATGTAGAATAATTTTCAAAAAATGTGATTTTTTTTGTTTAAAAAAAATCGCAATATTCAATTCAACGCGCGCCAAATTGACAAATTCAACTTCGACAAATATTTTTTGTCCAAGACAGATAAATAATAATAATAATAATTAAAATACTGATGATAAACTCGATTGTACAGAATTTTTGGGGCAGTTTATTTTAAAAATCGATTTAAATCGTGAGAACTATTTTTCGTTTACTGGGGGGGGGGGGCCTCGCCCCCTGCTCGCTCTGCTTCCCCAACGCGACGAGGGGCTTCGCTTGGAAGGCGCAAGGGAGGGGGTGGCCAAAATCGGGGAGGGGAGGAGGGAGAAGGTGAGAGGGAGGGGAGGCGACTCCTGAATTTTTAAACCTTCTTATTTTTGTTACTATCCAGAGAAATATATGGCGATAGGAATGATTACTTCTACTCCATAAAAACATGAGAAATAATAATAATTTATTTCTCGAACTAATGGATTAATATTCGACGTAAAATAATTTTCCCTCCATTAGGAAAATATTCCAAGGCTATCCAAAGCCGAAAAAAAAAATCTATCGCTTCCCGGGGGTGTTCAGCATTTCTAGGGATATTAAAAATGACTAAATGACGAAAAATGATCACATTACAGCGGATACAGGCGGTGGGGGATTCTATCACAGGTCATATGCGTGATGACCGAGCAAAACCTGCGGGGAGTGTCAACATAAAGCGATAACGCGGGGTTAAAGTCAAAGAGAGAGAGGGGGGGGGGGGGAGAGCGGGCGGTGCACTCGATCAATCGGATAAAACGATAACGTCGCGGAGTTATTATCACGATTTCGCCGCACCTAAACTCGCGTGCTAACCCCAGTTACCCTCGGGATTACCTCGAGCTCACGTGAGAATTTTCTTTCCTGCACGTGATTAAATGATGATTAAGTGTAGCGGAATAATTTATATTATTGATAATGGGAGGTGGAGGATAAACAACGGGAGCTTGTGTTGAAAAAAGAATTTTTTTTGAGAGGATTTTACGAAGATTTAATTAACAAGACATTTTGATTTTGAAGATTTAAGAGGTGGAGAATGGACGATCTTTAACTGAGAATAACTCGACATTGAGAGGGGGGAATTTCATCATTTTTGGCTCATTTTCAAGATATTTTTGCAAACTTTAATATGAGACCTCATTCATCTAAATCCCACTATTTGATCGGGAGATATTGACAATTAACGAGAATCAGTTTTCCGCTCCTTCCTCCGATAGGTTTTTATTCAAATTTTAATTACGAGGATTTTTAACAAGGTATGGGGCAGAATGGGTTCGTGAGGTGGTTATTAGATAGGGAAATTTCTCAGCTTTGTAATGAGATGTTGTTTGTCGATTTACGGGGGATACAAGTTGAGATATCGCGATTCAAGTGAAATGGATTAATGATTTTGGGGGGGGATGACTAATCTCGATTCTGTTGACTGTGTAAAAAATCCTTGGAGCCCCTAAATTGTAAAAAGTATCGGAGTTCGTGATATCTCAACCGAGTGATAAGGAAATCCGGAAACGTTACCCCCAAGATTGAGAAGTGAGTGAGGGGTTGTATATATATTCCCTTCCCTTCTTCGAGTTCAGCTTCCGGAAAATAAGACGATAACGGAAGGACTTTAGCAACTAACCCCTCCTTTATTCCGTGAAAGGGGGAGTATCAGCATCAATCCGATTTACCCTTATGATAAAACTCGAGAGAACACTATTATTCATTACGAAACTACTGTACTTTACATAACAATTCGGTGATTAAGACGAGGCTGGGGATGGGGGGCGGATTTTTCAGTGTTTCCGGGGCCATTGGGGACGGAAAATTCGGGTCGTCAGACACCCCAGCCGAGGGTGAGGGTAATTTAAGATGGAGAGGTCAATATGAGACATTTTGGGATTTTTCGATTTAAATATTTCCCCAAACTCGCCGGGATCAATTGTCAATTTTCAAGTCTCAAATTAAGAATTTCAGAATTTTTTAACCCCTCATTTTCTCAAGATAATTGATTGATTAATTATTAATTGTTATTAATTATTCTTTGGCGGAGACGGTTGAGGGAAAGTCCATAAATAGGCGGGAATGCGGAGAAAAAAAATTTTTTGCCGAGGAATTTTTTGTTTTTTAAATTAAAAATTAAAAA